>JAJOZX010005496.1:7500-197500 GCA_023014485.1 Bathynomus jamesi | reverse complement strand
CAGCACTTAGGCCCGGAACTGAATACACTCAGTGTATAAAAGGTATAAAAGTATCACCACTGAGAATAGCGTACCAACGTTTCTATTTACACACCTCATAAACCACTTCCATTCCTTTCTGTTTTTAGTTAACTCGAGTGTCACGCATACTGTATCAATTCCACATTTACTCACACAATTACTAATTTTTATGCCCCAAATATTTAAATTCTTTCACAACCTCTAAATTTTCTCCATTTATCACAGTATTACTTGATAACTCTCTCAACGACAACGATCTCCTTTCATATACTGTACATAAACAAAACTTTTACTGCTCATCTTTATCCATTCCCCAATTCACCCAGAAGCACCACGTCATCAGGCTGTCACACATTTTCTTCCAAATTCATGCAGGTTTATTCTTCTCTCTCTTAAACAGCCATGTCGAAATCACACAGCCCTGTCATATTCCAACATTAATAATAAACCAGCCACTCAACTCAACTTTAACTTACCTTAACTTACCTTTAACAATTTAACACTGACGCCATACATTTATACATTTTAAGCACTTGTCACAAGGCAGATCTCTTCACTGTATCATAAGTTAAAAAATAAAATCCATACACCAGTTTCTTCTTGTCGTTTCATTTATAATCAGTTATCTCACTGCAAAAATTTCATCAACACATCCTTTTCCTTCTCTAAAACAGACTTGTTTATCTCTAACCAACGGATCCATCATCTTTTGTACCCTGTCTACTAGCACGGATACTTTAACAGCTATACTTAAAAAACTTATACCCTTATCATTTTATATTTACTTCTTTCACCTTTATTTTATAGGTGTATGATCAGAGTTGGAAAAGTTACTTTTTAAAAGTAACTCGTTACAGTTAAAGTTATTTAACTGTTAAAGTTATTTTACAGTTAAAGTAATCACTTTAGTTAAAAATTACTGTATTGAGATGTGTAACTCAGTTAATTAAGTTATAGTTACAAGTAAAAAGTAAGTTAGTTTCAAGTTACTTCAAGATTCATTATGTTTCAAGGGTTTTGGAGTTTTCAGAAAGTAAAAAAATAACTTTTGCAAATTAATAAGCAGTAAATTTCTAAGTTTATATAAAAAAAAATTATTTATTAAACAGAACAAGTGACAATCTGATCTGCTTAAAACTACTATGCCTGAGCCGAGAAAGAATTTAGTTTGTAAACATGACCTAATGGAACTCTTAACCGCTTAAAATTCCCTCCGATACAGAAAAGAATTTATTTTTACAAACATCATTTGTTCAGTGTGTTTATCTGTCACGAATGTCTTCTTTTTTCCGAGAATACCTTCATTCCAGTACTAAAGACTCTCTCCAATGAGGCGCTGCTTGGGAATTCCCTCAGAGAAAGTAAAATATTATATAAAGATATTAAAACACACGTCTACGCTATAGTTGTACTGTTCTTTCATTGAATTTTAAAGAAAACGATTTATAGCGTAAACTATTTACGAGTCATTTTTTATCATTCCAGAGCATATTTATACAATTTTAATATTCTAAGCAAAACCACTGTATGAATTATATTAAATTTCGTACCAAAAATTGTTTAAATTTTGATCATAATAATTACTTTCAGAGGCTGATGAAAATAATTTCTTATACCCAAGAAAAATATATAACATAACCAGTGGCGGCTCGTGACTTTCAGTTATGGGGGTGCTGCCTCAGAAATTGCGAACAGTTGTGTCGATTATATATATATATATATATATATATATATATATATATATGAGAGAGAGAGAAAGTCGAATAGATAAATAGATAACTACTCAGTCATAAAAATAAGTAAAATAGTATCATAAAATCAATTATAGGTTACTTGTAAACGCTTAACGGGTAATTTCGAATTTGCAAAAAAAATTATTTATAAACAAATTCCATTCTTCTGTTTTTATTCTGAGCGAAAAAATATTCTAAGAAATGAAAGCTATATATTGTAAATAATCCAATTATTATATAATTAACTTCAATCTCACGACAAAAAATAAATGATAACGAATCATTGATAAATGCAATTCGGAAATTAAATTTCGAATTAGCAAACGATACAGCAACACAACTACCACGTCAAACAAACAAATCGATACTGCTCTGTCCACAGTGCTTTGGATCCTCTTAAACCCGCGATTCTGACTCGCTCTTCGTACGTCCGCCACCGAGGTTTCAAGCGTTTCGAACAAAATCTGGAACTGTTAAGTACGCAGTTCCACGGGAAGGCTGAAGCTACTTTCGTGATTCATTCGTTCGGCATTGAAACAGTTTAAGTAAAAAAGGATATAATCTGATTTAAAAACTCAATGTTCATTGAAAAAAAACAATCAGAGAGGCTATTTTAAATATTTAAATATAAAGATCATAAGATCATGGGAGTGCTGCAGTTCCGCAGTGCCTACCGACGAGTGAACCAATATTTTGTTAACAACAAAATATTGGTTCACTAAGCATAGTCTTGCAATAAACTGGCAATCTTTTAGTTATCAGTAAGTGTTTTAAAAATACATAAAAATGGAACTTCGGATTTTGTTGAGAGAAAATGGAGCACAGGCTATTTACCTCTGTCTGTAATCTACAATTAACATCAAAGATTATTTATTCATACGAATATCCGAAACCCTGCCCTCATTTCCATTGAATAATGAGCACTTCATTTCGCAATGCATGGAAGCAGATGTCAGTCCCAAAAAACATTTCCACGATATCAAAGCAAATTTCAAGAAAGAAAACCACAAAAGTGAGCGACAAGCCAAAACCAAAACTGAGGAGACCATTAGAACCAGCAGTTATAGGCCCAGTGGTGTAGTGCTGTGGGAACGCGTGGGAACGGCGTTCCCTTACTTCTTTTGGTAGACGGAACGGCGTTCCCTCACTATTTCAAATACATCCGAACTTACAAATCTCTAACGTCATGAAATTTTAATTCCCACCCCTAGAAGAAATATGAGAAAGAATCATTAACTGCTTCATTTCTTTTAGCTTCGACTGAGGCAATGCTAGCCTATAAAGATCTGGTGAAACAGTCACCACGGCGTACCAGTTGTTAACTTTTTTTTAGTTAATCATTCCAGTTGTTAGCTATTTTTATTGATCGTACTGGATGTCGTATATCTAATGACACTGGAAATACTGCATCTTCAACCTTGGAATATATCCTAATATCCAGTGCATATGACCTCAAAATATCCCTGAAATGGTCAGATTTCAAAAGATTTCCCGGGGGCTTACAGTGCCCCCGGACCCCCAGCTGTATGGGCTCGCCGCGCTCGCCATTGTCCCCCCGGCATCTGAGTGACACTTTCAAAATGCGTTCCCTCACTTCTTTATTTAGCACTACACCACTGGTTATAGCTAAGGAAAATAAACTAGCTTAAATGAAGCCTTCGAGAATAACCTCGCTCAAGATTTAAAGTCTAAGTTTTACCAGTCAGTCTTCAGGCGTGTCGCGAACAACAGCTATCAGCTCATTGGTCCACATACTCACTTTCACTCGCGTCTACTAAAGTACCACTAACTAACATTCTTTCCATGTCTAAACATTTCTCAAGTACAGATATACCCATTATTCATAGCTTCGATATTCGTAGCTTCGCTTATACGTAATATATTTTTTGACACCAAATTCCGCTATTCGCAAACCCAGCTCCGTTATTCGCAATGCCAGTAAGGGAAAAAATAATTAATTCACGTTGACTGTGAAGGACCTTGCGGAAATTCTGAATACTTTCGATGCTGCGAGAGCTTCTGTTTGAGAAGGACCCCCAACGTTGAAAGAAGCTCTAGTGTCAGAAATAACGTCAAAGAAAACATCCGATGCTATGCAACGTTATAGAATAAAAAAAGCCAAAGCAACGCAGTCAACACTGACGCAATTTTTCAAACCAATCCAGAAACACCACCACCGGAACCACAACCATCAACCACAGCATTCACCCAGCGTTCGCTACGTTCAAGCCGAAACCAAAGCCAGAATCCTTGCCTCCCTCACCGCAGTGTTTTCTTGTTCAAATTGGTAGTGTGTGTGTTGAAGACAGTGGTGAGGCAGATGATCCTGCCCCTCTACATGAGTAACCCCTAGTCACGCTCCGTTTTCTTTCAGCCTCGAGAAGGAAATAAAAGTACAGTACAGGTATGTTTATTCTTTTATTAATGTTATTCATAACTTACTATGCTAATACAGGTCTGTATTTGTGTTTTATACTTGCTTTTATGTATCGTATGGGAACGTATCCAAACATCTTTACCTTCTCAAAAATGGCCACCGGAACGCATCCCCCCATAAAACATGTATACTCGTATATATGGGAGAAAATCGATATTGTATTTGAATAAACAAATATTACTGCACAATTTAGTTTTAATGCAAGTGATCTGTAATTCATTTGCTGTTGGATTGTAATGTTTAATAATTAATAAACACACCGTATTCTCACTTGAGAAAGTAATTAATTCTCAACATTGAAAACTATAGCCAGCTTAATATAATTTCGCAAAATTAATTGTACGACCATCGTCAAGTGGCAACTACATATACTATAGTTTAATATGCAATCAAGTATAGGACCACTTAATAAATTAAGCATATAGGATTGTATTTTGTGACGATGTACTATTTAGTTTTTGTTAATATATTTCTAAATCATGCGAGTGTGCCCTAGTGCAAAACTTAATTTTCACTCCATCCGGTAGGTGGCGAATGCTTAATATTCATTTGGCGGAATAACGCGCTAAATAATGGAAAATATCGTGTGTCGTGTCTTGTTATATATATATAAATAATAATTAATCTTTCTTAATATCTTGGAATTCTATAATCTAAGGGAGTACCATGTTAAACTTCACGAGCAGGGTCTTCATTGATGGCTTGTTTGTTTACATCCCAAAAATCCGTACCCACGAAAGCTAAAATGCCCACGCAGGTCAAGAAGCGCCAAACAGCAAACAACACTTAGATAACACTTTCATCGGCGGTGTCATACAAGCTCAAAAACGCATGTCAAATAAACGCTCATTTTAAATACGAAACTAGAGTAACTGTAACCTACGAAGTTACAAGTTACTTGGGAAAAGTAACTGAGTTAAGTTATTAGTTACTCCTTTACGAGGTAACTCAGCTACCCGTTAAACTACTGAAAAAGTAACTGTTACAATAACTCGGTTACTTGTAACTGAGTTATTTCCCAGCTCTAGGTACAATTACAGGTTTTACCTAGTCATCTGGAACACATCCACTTTCCTACGTCTTTAGACATTTTCCGCATTCATTCAGTCACCATTACATCTCCACATTCAGCCATTTCACCACATATTCCATCGAGGGAATTGTTACTAAGTAATGTATAAATAACTCAACTAAAGATAAATACAGAAACCTCTTGAAAAGTTGAAACCTTCACCGATGAACGGAGTTGCAGGATTTCATTGACGCCTTTGTATTGAGAGATAAGAAGTAAAATTCTAGATTAAAAGATTAGGGTTAGATATGATTATGAATTTATGATTAATAACATGTGAAATTTCGTCATGCAGAATAAATATACTGGACACAATAGTACCCGGATAGGTTACATTGAGTGAAGTTGAATTTGGTTGTTAGTTAAATTATAAGTCTGCTTCTAATTAGATTGGGTTAAAAACGTTTTTATACAAAATTTATGATAATTATTCTTGAGTTAATATTTTATTACTCAGAAATAAACCAAAAGCACGGATGAAAAGAAGGTTCCAAATTACGGAGATTCTAAGTTCTTGGTCTAGTTTGTATAGAGCAAGCCTAAGGCGATATGAACGTGCTTGTGATTGGAACGAGTACATTTGTGTTCCTCGAGGAGGAAATACCAACTTTCGGTGCATCTTCCTCCAGATGAATCACGCACCCGGACCTATAAAGATAGAAGTGTCTGCAATGCAAATTACCGACTAAATAATTATGAATTTGCCGTTCAATGGATTATGATAATACAGAATAGTAATGAATCACGCACGAAAGCATCGTTAGTATGTTGACCCCCCTATGTATTTCGCAATGCTGCTGCGAGCTGCTCGTACCCTGAATAGATGGGCGGAGGGGTGCTTTAGAAAAACTGACTTTTCTTCTATCTTTTACTTAATTTAGTAACATATGTGTCTCAACATTGACTACATATATATATATATTATCCCATATCCCCCCCCCCCCCCCCCCAGGAGTAAAGGAAAAACTTTCCCGCCCACATTTCTAAAGTCAAATCAAGTACCTCAATTAATTAACCTTTTGAGTCAATATTTCGTACACAACCATTTACATACCATTAGAAACATGGCAATGGCAAATCAATTCATACAACCCTCTGGATACTGTAAAAAAGAAACAGATGAATCAAAGACATTTCGCTGCGATCTTTGCCAGACCTTAGTCGAATTTCAATGCCTAAGATGGAGCGACAAAGAAATCTCTTATAACAGGCGCTAAACAATTGAACGGAATCAAGTTCTTCTGCAAAAGCTGCATATAATCGAAATACGAGTAAACTCATTTACGGTCTTTAAAGCAGAACAAGACTATGAGGAAAAGGCAAAAGAGGAATTTATAAATAACAGAGAAAAAAAATAGAAGGAACGAAGATAGTACAAGAGGAAATTGCGAAAAATGAACAGGAAAAAAAAAACAGAAAAAGCGAGTAAACGGGAAGCATAAATAAAAGTAGCACCAACAGAGGAAACAAAACCAAATCCAAAGATTTCAAACAAAAGACATTAGCAGCAATAGGAAAAAACAAGTATAGACATTAAAGAAATCAAACTGAAACCACCAAAAACAAAGGTCCCAAGTAAAAAGGGGGAAGAAACTATATGTAAATATTATGTGAAAGGAATTTGCAGATATAAGGGAGGACAATGTATATATACGAACAGCCTCCTGTGTGCAACTACTTCTACAATAATGGTCACTACAAATTCGGTGGAAACTGCAAATTCTACCATCCGGACATCTGCAAGACCTACGCGACATATGGAATGCCAGTACGGGAGAAAATGCTACTACCATCATCTCCCGACAAGTTCAAAAGGACAAAGAACAAGTTTCAAATGACAATAGGAGGAATGCGAAAAAAAATATGCACACAATTAGCAAACAAAATTTCTTCAACATCTCAGACACAATACAGCGCGCTAAGTCTTATACAGCACATGCAGCTGACACAGCTGAGAACCCTCGAGCCGGACCGCTACATGGCAAGAAGCTACCAGAACAGGTAGGCTGGAACGGATCCATCTCGGAGGACCACAAGGCTACAAAACACGCGATATCAAAGGACAACGAACTTAAAATGCACAAGGGGCAATGCAAAAGAAAGAACATAAACATTGCCCTGGCAAATATTCAAGGAATAAAACCGAACAATTCACAAAACAAAGTTTCGTACCTGAAAGGATTTATGGACGAAACAAGGGCGGACATCGCATGCCTCACAGAAACACATCTTAAAGATTGTCAAGGAAACTGCGATAACTGCGAACACTGTATCGATAAGAAAGAATTGCATATCGATGGATTCAACTTACTAAGAGTGGATAAAACAGCGAGACGTAAAGGTGGGTGTACTATTTATATACATGAAAGGTATATGACAGAGACGGTAATAAGTAAATTCAACAGCTTCGTGGAAACCCTTGCAGTGAAAATAGAAAAACTAAACGTGGTACTGATGGTCATCGAGAGCTCCAAACTATCCAAATGAAAAATTTTCGGATGCTATTGATGATATCAGAAGCATTAATAAAGTTCGTAAACTCTCCATCCCCTAATATAATACTATGGGGCGATTTAATTTCCCATTTATAAAATACAAAAAGGGGGGCACAAGAGAGGACCAAAAGCAAGCAAAAATACTGATGGCTCTCACAAACGAGTTTATGCTAACACAGGAGATACATAAAATACCAGAAAAAATAACTGCCTAGATCTGGTATTCACGAATAACACGAACTGGATTGCTGATATGAAAATAAGCCCAACTATTATCTCAGACCACAACATAATCGAGATATCAACAAATATGGCGATAACATTTAAAAACAATACACATACGGAAGGAAGCAAATTTGGGACTTTTAACTTAAACTCCAAACCATAAATTGGGAAGAAATCAGATCACACATGGCCCAAATAGAGTGGAGAACAGTTTTAGAGAATAAAACAACTGACGAAATGCTAACAACCTTGGAAGAAAAGTCGCGGAGAATTCTAGAAAAATATGCTCCGAAAGCACAGCCAAAAGGAAAGAGGAACTGGTTAGAGAGGCAAAAGAGAAGAATATTCCGCAAAAGAAAGAGAGTAGCGGCGAAGTTAGCTAATTGCGGAGACAACAATGGCAGGAAAAGTAATACAAGAAAAACTGAAGAGTATCGATAGGGAAATGCAAATCCTGATTAAGGTCCATGCAGAGAGGGAAGAGGAAAAGGCAGTAGAAGCAATAAAAGAAAATCAAAAATACTTCTATAGCTATGCGAATAGGAAAACAAAAACGCGCGCCACTATCGACCACCAAGGAAAGGAAATAATGAACTAACAGACGATGTAAAAGAGATATTTGAAACATTGAGAGCCCAGTACGAATCAGTCTTCAGTACCACAAAAAGTGACAAAGCGATACCTGACATAGATGCATTCTTCGAAGAGAAATTGGAAGGAGAATGTATAACAGACTTTGATTTTACCTCAGATGATGTAGCGAGAGCTATAGGGCAAATGAAATCACATTCACCTGCAGCTCTATTGATTAAAAACTGTAAAAATTAAATAACTACACCTTTATACTGGATATAGAGAAGATCCCTAGATACTGGAGAAATACCGAGCATCTTGAAAAGAGCAAAAGAGCGAACATTGCCCCTATGTATAAAAGAGGGGATAGATCTCAAGCAAAGAACTTAGATCAGTGTCATTGGCGTCCCACCTCACCCAAATATTTGAAAGAATAGTCAGAGAGAAAATCTAAGACTTTTTGGAGACACTGGAAAGATTCAACGAAAATCAGCACGGATTCCGATCAGGAAGCTCATGCCTATCACAACTTGTAGAGCACTATAACAATATCGTAGATGCACTTGAAGACAATGAAAAACTACGATGTTATAACACGGATTTTGCTAAAGCTTTTGACAAATGTGATCATGGTATAATAGCACATAAAATGAAACATATGGGAATGACAGGCAAAGTGGAAAAATGGATCTACAACTTCCTCAGAGAACGTCTACAGGTCGTCAGAATTCAAGGTATATCATCATCAGAATCAGAAGTACGCAGCTCAGTACCACAAGGTATAGTACTGGGTCCACTCCTGTTCATTATTATGCTAACAGACATAGACAGTGGAGTAAACAGCAACAGTATAGTAACATCCTTTGAGGACGATACAAAGATCAGCAGAAAAACCAGCAAATGAGGTGGAAACCTTGCAGAGGGACACGAACAAAATATACAAATGGTCAAAAGACAACACTATGACATTTAACACCGAGAAATTTCAGCTCTTGAGATATGGTAGAAATGAGGAACCTAAACAGACTGCATATTATGCTTCAGATAGACAGGAAATTCAGAGAAGCATGAAAACGGTCTACTTGGGGGTAATAATGACCGATGATGCCAAATTCGAGAGACAAAATCAGATAGCAATAAACAAAGCAAAAAGAGTCGCAGGACAGGTACTAAGAACGTTCAAAAGGAGGGACAAGACAGTAATGATTCCCCTGCTGAAAACATTGATCATACCAAACCTTTTGACGTCCCCATATAAAAAGGAAGAAATTAATAAACTAGAAGAAACTCAGGGACATTTCACAGCCAAGATTAATGACTGCAAAGAACTCAACTACTGAGAAACAGTGCGTAAACTGAATCTGTACTCCATGGAAAGAAGGAGAGAGAGGTACACCATAATCTACATATGGAAAATGATCGAAAAACTGGTACCAAACCTCAAACTAAACCCAATTACTATCCAAAAACGTTAGAAAATAAAAAAAACAGAATGTGTAGTGTTCCCAAATTAAAGGCCCGACAAGGGACCTCAACACTGAAAGAAAATAGCTTGGTTGTCAGGGGGCCAAGACTTTTTAACCAGTTTTCAATGGACCTTAGAAACGTTACAGGGGTCAAAGTTGAAGTCTTCAAGAGAAGACTAGATGCCTGGCTCAGGACGGTACCAGATGAGTCGGGTGTACCTGGCTATGTGCGGTGAAGAGCGCAAGAGAGCAACTCGCTCCTTCACCTAGCCAGGCATACAGGCGGGGCCACCAGTTTCACCTTCGTGTGAAAAGAGACGAACACACGGAACTTAAACGTGATTAACGAGGTGTGTATATATATACGGGTATATATATATATACACACGAGGGCCACTCAATATACTACGGGCATTCAATATATTTTACCCCACGCTTTTTTCTTAGCTAAATAATAGGCCATGGAGCTCAAATGTCTTTTGGGCCATAAGTTTGAACTTTCTGCGCTCCACATAACCCAATTTTTCCACTTTGAACCTCCCCTTCTTGTATAAAACCACTTTTAAACGCTCTTGTACAAAACCGATGTTTAACGCAGTTTCGAAAATGGTGTCTGACAGTGATGTGCGTCTTAAACAGAGAGCTGTTATCGAGTTCTTAACCGCAGAGAAGGAAACAGTTGGAAATATTCACAAACGTCTATAAAACGTTTACGGAGATGCTGTTGTTGATCGAAACACAGTTGGACGCTGGTCTAAACGTGTGAGATCATTGGAGAGAGGGAGAGCCAGCCTTGATGATGAGCCACGCAGTGGTCGCCCGGCATCGGCTGTGACATCTCACACTGTGCAACGTGCTAACCGCATCATTCGATCAAATCGGCGCGTCACATACAAGGAGCTATCACTGGAGCTAGGAATTAGTGAAGGAAGTGTGAATACGATAATTCAGGAACTGGGATACTCCAAAGTGTGTTCACGGTTTGTTCCTCGCAAACTGACTGAAGATCACAAAGCCCAAAGAAAAGAAATTGCTTCTGAGTCGTTGGTTTGATGCGAGACAGAAGGGGATGACTTCCTTTCACGAATTGTGACTGGGGATGAGACTTGGGTACACCACTTTGAACCTGAACCAAAACACCAATCCATGGATGGCATCACCCAGACTCCCCACGCAAGAAAAAGTTCAAAAAGGCTCCCTCTGCAGGAAAGGTTATGGCCACCTTCTTCTGGAACATGAAAGGGGTGATTCCGGTGGGCATTATGAAGAAAGGACAAACAATCAACTCAGAGGCATATATTTCTATCCTACAAACTCCAGAGACGTATAAAGTGAGTTCGACCGTAGAGAAGACTGGAAGATGTCCTTCTTTTGCACGATAACGCAAGACCACACAACAGTTTGCAAACAAGAGAGGCCATCACAAAAATGCGCTTGACTGTGTTACCCCACCCTCCATACAGCCCGGATCTGGCACCTTCAGACTTCCATTTGTTTGAGCCAATGAAGGACGCTATTCGCGGAAGAAAGTTTCAGAGTGACGATGAGGTTGTTAGGGAGGTTAAGAGGTGGCTCCAGCGGAACTCAGCGGACTTTTACCAGCAAGGAATAAAGGCCCTTGTTTCGAGGAAAGCCGTAGAAAAGATGGGGACTATGTGGAAAAATAAAAACTTGTAAAAACAAGTATGTAACTACTTGTGTTATTATGCTATTGGGAAAGACTACGTAAACTAAATCTGTATTCCCTGGAAGAAGAAGAGAGAGGTACACCATAATCTGCATATAGAAAATGATCGAAAAACTGGTACCAAACCTCAAACTAAACCCAATTAATATCCAAACAACGCTGGAAAATGTGAAAGGCACAATGTGTAGTGTTCCCAAATTAAAGGCCCGACAAGGGACCTCCTCAACATTGAAAGAAAATAGCTTGGTTGTCAGGGGACCAAAACTTTTTAACCAGTTTCCAAAGGACCTTAGAAACGTTACAGGGGTCAAAGTTGAAGTCTTCAAGAGAAGAATAGATGCCTGGCTCAGGACGGTACCAGATGAGTCGGGTGTACCTGGCTCTGTGCGGTGAAGAGCGCAAGAGAGCAACTCGCTCCTCCACCTAGCCAGGCATACAGGCGGGGCCACCAGCTTGACCTTCGTGTGAAGAGAGACCAACACACGGAATTTAAATATATATATATATAACATTTTTGTCTCTGCATGTGGAGATGCTTTTTAGATATTCTATTATTGAGCTTTCTTTTCCTCAGAATGGGATTTGCTTTTATCAGGAGGAAGAACGAGGCAATCGGCCATGAAAAGTAATTTAAAAGTATTATCTGAGTTCCCGTTGCCTCAAACCTGTTTAGAACGTGATAGAACCGAACACCGAAAGGTGCAATCTCTCTCAGGCTTGCATTTATAGCGTGTCTCTAAGTAGAGTGGAACGTTGGTCTCGTTTTGTGTTGTTTAGGGATGCACTTGTAGTGATACATATTCCCAAAAATGTACCCACGTTTCATGCATATATATATATATATATATATATATATTAAAAAAAATAGAAAAACATTATTTTATCCCATTAGACTCTGTCTCCAATGTAAGAAAATCTAGACACTAATTATATAAGCTAAATTAAATTAGAGCTGAGTAGTTAATTAGGGTAAATAAAATTAATATTAATACAACATTAAATTGAAAAAACTTCACTTTTTCCTACTTGAAGGTCAAAATATGAAAATAAAACCACTCTAATAGACAGAGTTTATTTCCACAACAGTTTCGATGCCCACTGGCATCCTCCTTGGGTGGATACAGTAAAACGAACATGGGTACAGAAAAACGTTTTTCTGTATCCACCCGAGGAGGATGCCAGTGGGCATCGAAACTGTTGTGAAAATAAACTGTCTATTAGAGTGGGTTTTTATTTTAACATTAAATTCATTAATAAAAATAATTTCAAGTTGGTAGGTGACAATTTACTTTTGAACATGGCTAACTAAATTTTAACCAGATTCCTCTGTAAGTATGTCTAATTTAAACAAATAAACAATGAATCCTATATACTCGTACATATGATATAGATATACATGTAACAATTGCGCATCGTCGTATGTTGGCAAGACCACACGCCAACTCCAACTTCGTAATCGATAAACATATAGGTATTAGCAATCAAACTAACAATAGGCCTACGATCCCCTCACAATCACACGTACTGTACGTTCCAACTCTCATGAATAAGACATTCATTTAGGTTTAATAACTTTTAAATAACTGCAAAAGCTAATAAACAGTATCTGCCCCTCTTAGAAACAATACTCATTTTTAAACACAAACTATATATAAATGAATGTACCCTTCCTTCCATTTTCTCAATATCCTTCAGTAATTTTTACCAACCAACCAGCTAAGTATGTTCTCCAACTAGCAAGTCATGTCCCCCATTTTGACTTTATCCTTACTTTTTGACTGTGTACTGTGTCTGTGATCAAGTAACTTGTGCCTGATTTATTTTTCTTTTTATATTTTATGGTTTTTATAGTTTAAGATTTTACATTTTAACGTTTTATATTAAATATAAAAAAATATAATATATTTTTAACTTGTCCATACTATACTCTCCCCCCCCCGCCAAATAATTATTTTAAAATAAAAATGCAAATTACTTAAACTTTGTTCATTCCAGCAAAGATAAATCCCCTTTTTCAGGTTTTGTAATATTTTACTCTTCTTTTTAATCGTATAATTTCGACTTTATATACAGGGTGTTTCTAAAGTCGCGCAACCCAGTGTAGATAACTATACATATTGGGTTGCACGATTTTAGAAGCACTGTAATTGTACAGGGTGTCCCAGAAGTCTGGACTCATAGGAAAATATACCAATCAAGTGAAGTTGGAACTGGTATTGCTACATGTTTCCGGAAAGAGCCAGAGGGAGCAATGTCAGTTACTTCACGAACATGCCTCCCTCTGGCTTTTTCCAGAAACATGTAACAATTCCAGTTCCACTTTCTCTTGACTGGTATACTGAGCCATCAGGGTATTTTCTTTCCTGAAATATGTAAAACTGACATTAGAAATGTGTTTGTTTCACTCTAAAAATATAATGTTTATTTTCACTGAGTCCAGACTTCTGGGACACACTGTATAACTGTTAATGTTTAGAAAATTTCAATAATTAAAATATGGACTAAGAGAGGTGAGTGTGTTACTAAAATCTTCCCTGGTTCTCCCTTAATGTGTATACTAAATTTGGTGCAGATTAAACTTGCCGTCTGGGCATGTATGAACGAACAGATATAATTATCATCTCATATATACATATACACACACACACAGGGTGTTTCAGGAGTAAAGGTCAATACTTCGGGAGGTAATAGTATCGGTCATTGTGAGAAAAAAGTTCATATGAACAATTGAACATGTGTCTAATTCTGAATGGTTACGGAGATAGAGCCGTTTGAATCTGATGCACGCGCAGCTCTTCCTCCCCCTTCCCTCCCCTATAACCTTGAACCATGTAAGCTGTAATGTAAGCATGTAACATAAGCCAATCGACAGCTGACTGTCGTGAGTGACATTGTTTGGTGTTTGAAGCTGTGTTAAGAATGCCACACACCTTCACACATGCCGAATATGCAGATATGGTGTATGTCTACGGTTTTTGCGATGGAAGTGTAACAGCTGCTGTTGCAGAATACCGTCGACGGTTTCCGAACCGCAGAATTCCGGATCGAAGTGTGTTTACTAGGGTTTCCAACACATTGTGAGAGATTGGTACACTTCCCAGCGCTCATGTTTCATCTGAACGTGAAGGTCAACAAGATGTGGATGAAGTGGAAAACATTCTTCAGTTGGTAGAGCATACTCCTACTACTAGCTCACGAAGAATTTCTACACGTTTCGGTGTACCACACACAAGAGTATGGCGAACATTACGTGAGGAAGGCTTGCATCCATATCATGTACAGCGTGTACACCTTTAACCAGGAGACGCTGCCATGCGACTGGAATTTTGTCATTGAGTAAATGCTAATCGCCGATTGCTTCGATTAATACTGTTCACCGATGAAGCTACTTTCACCCGTGACGGTATCAACAACACTCGTAACTCTCATCGGTGGTCAGACGAAAATCCAAATGCCACTATGGAAACAAATTTTCAACATCGCTTCTCTGCCAATGTGTGGTGCGGTATCATCGATGATCAGCTGATTGGCCCTGTTACTTTAGACTTTAGAGAATCGTCTTACAGGACAAAGTTACCTAGAATTTCTGCAAAATGAATTGCCAGGACTATTGGAGGATGTTCCTTTGGCTACACGCGCTGGTATGTACTTTCAGCATGACGGAGCTCCTCCACATTCTACCCGTCTGGTGATGCAATACCTAAATCAAACTTTCCCTGGTCGATGGATCGGCCGCGGTGGTCCCATTCAATGGCCACCAAGGTCTCCAGACCTCTCTCCGTTAGATTATTGTTTGTGGGGGTGGATGAAAAGTCAAGTTTACAAAAGAAAAGTGGCTACACGAGACGAATTGCTCGCGTGCATTTTGGATGCTGCTGCCCGCATAAAGGAACGTCAAAATCAACTCAGACGAACAACACGCGATCTTCGCACTTTTCCACATTAGGGTGGTCTAAGACAGTATGGTAAAACTTCAAACTTTAAAATGTCAATCTCCTCAAGGCTGCTCTTGTTACACTATGCAATAGTAACACTCGCACAAAATTTTGAGCAAATTGTAGCAGATTTAGAGGTCGCTACAAATTGAACTTTTTTCGTAATATATATATATATATAGCTGCAAAGGATACACAATATACAAAATTATACATGTACAAAACCCACATATTAATTCGTCTTGAGTTGAGTGACCTTGAATCAAGCACTGACTTGATTCACCCTGAGTTTGCAGATTTTGACAAGCAAAGGCTGGAAATGTGAGGCCTCTTCAATCTTCATGCAGTGTGTAGTAGGCAGCTGTATGATGTGGGTGAAACACTGATTTCGTGATAAAGCAGAAATAAACTTCGTATATTTTTGGAAAGTAAATATCTCATCAAATATATAATATGTATATATAAATGTTGACTATTCATATTATGAATTATTTTAGAATATTTAGGAGCTACAAAGCTGCTACATGCACATATACTGAAATGTTATAAACTATAAATTAATGTATATATTAAATATTCTTTGCATATAATTACATATGTATAAAATATATGTAACATATCCATATACTGTATAATATAGTCTTTTTATGCATATTACACAATAAATATACATATGAATAGACGGAGCCACGTTTAAAATATGCGATTTTAGATGAGGTTCTTTTCTTTTCATTTAAAGACCTCATTGTAGGAAAGAGACTGATAAATTATAAGTTATTTATTATATAGTTATAAATGTAAGTTATTAAAATATTGAATTGTTTTCTGTTTGTTACAGTCACTCATCGCCATGGTGGACGCCAAACGGCTGACCAGAAGTTCTGCCAGTACCTGGCTCATTGGAAAACCTACAAAAGATCTCTAACCTCGCGATTACCTTCAAAGCGTGGTGTTAAGCAAGTTCTTATTTCATCATATTAAGGAAAAACGAACAGTCACTAAGTTTCAAAGAGACTGTCTCTGCTGTTCTTTATATCTGGGATAAAGCAAAGATTTCAACTCAAAGATCGGACAATGCTGAGAGGAAACAGAAAACTATTCAAACAATATTGCTCTCTGAAGAAAAATAGGAAGTCATCCTCAGAAAGCATACAAATGAATGTGGCAGTATTCATTGCTGATCTTGAAGACATTTTCGATGTCGCCAGAGCAGGTGCCTTAAAGATAATGACTAACGAAGAGAACAAAGGATTCCTTATCGAGCAGAGAGAAGATCGTTCCTGCGCCAATTTTGGAGGCATTGATCGAGCCTTGGCTAAAAAGGAGGATCGGAAGAGGCAACGAGAAGAATCTAAATATAATAGAAAAAAGCGAAGCGACGATGAAAAACAAAAGAAATATCAACTTATGGCATCTGACAAAGTGATAACTGATGTGGATTCTTCCTCCTCCTCCACGGATTCTGATGCATCGTGTCGTCCATTTACATCATCATCGAACCCTCGTTCCAAATGCAAGAAAATAGTCATCTCAGATGAGGTAGCCCAGGCACTCGACCGTGTTAATCTAAGCGATCGCAATGCAGCCTTTGTTATTGCAGCATCAGCTAAGTCTCTTGGCCATGATCTGGGGGTCAATGTCATTTTATCGAAGTACAATTTGTTGATCTCAAATTAAAGCTCGTGAAACTATCGCAACTGCTGAAAAATCAAGCTTTTCTCCTGATGCTCCGCTTCTGCTTCACTGGGATGGGAAAATGCTCCCTAATATAACAGGGGGACATGAAAATGTGGACCGCATCTCGCAATCGTTGTTTCAGAAGAAGATAAACTACTTGGTGTTCCACTCATCCCTCACGGAACGGGACAAGCACCAGCTGATGTCTGCCTCAAGATGTTGGATGAGTGGGGCTTGAGGAACCAGTTGCAGGGGCTTGTATTTGATACAACAGCATCAAATACTGGGCTGATGTCTGGAGCTTGTACCCTGATAGAGAGAGCTGTAGGTCGCTCTCTGACGTGGATAGCATGTTGTCATCATGTGTATGAAGTCGTTTTGGCTAACGTATTTTCTAGTATTCTTGAACCTTCGAAAGGACAAGTCTCATTGTTTAAGTGATTCATGGCACAATGGCCAGTTATCAATAAAGAAAACTTTATATCAGCAGGAATGGAACTTTCTGAAGGAAACTTGTGGGAACTTTGTCAAGAGATGATACAGTACCTCTCCAACAATCTTCAGAACAGCAGCTTCTCAAGAGATGACTAGAGTGAATTCCTCCATCTTTCTCTAATTTTCCTGGGAGGAAGTTTGTCTAAGAAGTACAACATCAGAGCTCCAGGAGCTCTTCATCAGGCTCGCTGGATGGCAAAAGCTATCTATGCTTTGAAGATCTTTCTCTTCCAGGAGCAAATGAAACTTACTGCTCATGAAAAAAAAGGGTCTGAAAGATTTTTGTCTCTTTTGGCACTTCTTTATAGTAAATATTGGCATGAAGCACCCTTGGCAGTGAGGGCCCCTAGAAACAACCTAGCTTTTCTAAGTTATGGAGACTTATCCAAACAGGGATTTGGCTGAAATTGCACTCAAGGCATTTAAGAGACATCTCTGGTATTTCTCGGAAGAGCTGATTGGACTGTCACTTTTTGACGATGGGTTGGACAGCAAAGTAGAAGAAAATATTATTAAAAAATTCTCATCTTGCAAAAGCGAAAGGTCTAAAGCGCCTCAATTCAAAGCTGTTCAAAAGAGCAAACCCATTGGAAGACGGCTCAACTCTTCGATGTACTGGATAAAAACGAAAAGAAGATTGCTTAAGAGTTTCTTTCGAAACCACCAAGTGATTGGCCAAGTAACGACAACTATGAGTTGTTGAAAGAAAGAGCATTAAAGGTGAAGATTGTCAATGACTCTGCAGAGAAAGCGACTGCTCTTATTCACTGGTACAATACAACGTTCACCAAAGATGAGCAGCAAAAACAATTCCTTCTCCGCATTGTGGAGACCCATGGACGAACGTTTCCTACCCCTTCTAAAGCGTCTTTACAGAATTAAAAGCCATTTGCATGTTCTTTTATGAAATGTTATTTTTTATTTAAGAGAAAATTATTCATTTTGTAGCGACCTCTAAATATAGTCGGAATGAGCTCATTTTTTGTAGCAATTATCCTTTTATGATTTCAAACAAGGGCAGCCTTGAGGATGTATAAAAATAAAACTTTTTTCTTGGACTACCTTAATATATATATATATATATATATATATATATATATATATATATATAATATATATATGTGTGTGTGTGTGTGTGTGAAAATGAACAATTCCTATATTCATATATTCATTCGTATAATTCGTATATTTATATAATCCTTATATATATTTATATTCATATATTACTCGAAACTACAGAAATTAATGATTTCCTATGGCCATATCCTAATCAGTTTGGCTTTAAAAGGTCCCACTCGACTGACCTGTGTATCTATGTACTTAAAGAAACAATATCTAAATACATTGACAGTAATTCAACTATTTATAGCTGTTTCCTTGATATAAGTAAGGCATATGATAGGGTGAACCACAATATTTTATTTGCAAAACTAGAAGACAGGAAGGTTCCCATGTACATATTAAATTTATTGAAATTTTGGTATTCCCACCAATCTTTCAGTTAGGTGGGGCAATGTACTATCCGAGTGCTTTGGCTCCTCTTGCGGGGTGAGACAAGGCTCCTTGCTCTCCCCTATGCTGTTTAATGTGTATATCGACGGATTAATTGCGTCACTTAATGAGGCAACAGTGGGATGTTGTATAGATTACACAAGGATAAATAACTTAGTTTATGCCGATGATATGGTGTTAAGTCCCCCTGTTAAAGGTCTGGATCGGTTACTAAAAGTCTGCGAAGTGTATTCGCAGAAACAAGATATTCTTTTTAATATTACAAAAACTAAGGTTATGCAATTTCATCCTAAAAGCTCTAATCAGCCAGCTGATATAAGGTTTAAAATGAATGGTGAAGTAACTGAGGAAGTACAAGAGTTTAAGTATTTGGGTCAAACTATTACCAGCTTTTTGAGTGATGACTTGGATATAAAAAAACAATCTCGAAGCCTGTGTGGTAAAGCGAATATGACCATAAGGAACTTTCGATTATGTACAAGTGAAGCTAAAGACACTCTTTCGTACTTTCTGCAGTAATATATACAGACAGCAACTGTGGGTGAATTATAAAAAAGGTTCTGGCAGAACTCTAAATTTGCTGTACAACAGGTCTTTCAGACTCTTACATAAATTACCCCCGAGATGCTCAGCTTCGCAAATGTTTGCTACCTGCAATGTCCCGAGCTTCCCGGAGGTAACAAGACGTGCTCAACACAGTCTAATGCAAAGAATTAAAAAATCAACCAACCCGATCATCCAAGCTATCCATGAGTCCTGCCATTTATCCTCTAAGCTATGGACTTCTTGGTACGAAAACGTCTATCTGTAGCTCCACTTAACTTCGACATTACAGTATTATTTCTAATCAATTGTATATATTTCTATCCTTAGTATATGAACTGTCATTGTATTAATAATATTTGTCATATGGACTATAGTCTGCCAATAAACCTTTTCATTTTCATATTAATTTTGACATATGGAGTCCAAATTCGCATAACGCTGACACGAGTTTGGATAAATTTCTTATTTGCTTTCTATTTTATTTCTGCTGAATAATTGGTGAATTATTTCTTTTTAAATTACTTAGTCATTTTTTTTAGATTTAGCTTAATAATGTAATCTTGTTAAATTCTGCAATGTTCATTTTTTGTATACATTCTCTCTTCGTTGTAAAAGATGAGGTCATGTCTTGCTTATCGTTTAATTTTAAATCTTAAGCATTTAATTTTTGCTCATATGCATGGTTAACTGTAATTCATAATAAAATGCATATTTCAGTTTCCATTTTTATTCAACTCGGCAGATCATAACATCAGATCTGTCAATATGCTGTTTAAAACAAAATTATTGCTTCATCTTCAAATATCTTGCTTATCTGTCTAGACATTGCTACAGCTAAAATATTTACCTTGTCTTTAAATATTTTGCAAAGTAAATCAGCCTATTGAGAATTAAAACCAAAAACAGATCAGCATTAAATAATGATGATGTAATTAAAAAATTCACGATATAAACCTGTAAAATTTCTCCAATGTTCATTCTGATTGTCTGATCTGACTTAGAGGCTGAGCATTACCTGTAACATTTTAGCAGTAAACTACAGTAAGAGAATATCTTTGTCTTCTCCTTCGAGCCTTGCTCTCTTCAGAGAACTTATTCTTAAATAGAGAAAAATAATTTCCCGGTACGTTACAAGAAGAATCGGGGAACCTTCAGAGAATTTAGTAAGCTCCACAGAATCCTCCGATCCACTACAAGAAGAAATCGGAGAGTAGTATAAGAGAAACTTTTGCGATTCCCTATTCAGTACCAGATACTCCAGAGTAACAAATTCGTTGCTGCCAGAACCCCCGTCAACTTCGAACCGCCCAAGGCCATAGACGGAGGGGGTTAATATACATACATATATATATATATACACACACATATAGTACATACATATAGACACACTCGCACTCGCTTTATTGGCAGCATCGAGTTTTATGGTAAATCTTGATAGATAACGCGCTGTAACTTTAAAGGTACAGAAGCCAAGCACCAGTTAAAGTTTGAAACCACAATCTTACACGCGTACTCGTACTCGAACACTAAAAAAAAATCATACTCGACCACTCAAAAGATACGGTACTCTTAATCATACTGGTACTCGTTTTGGTACTCTTTCAACCTCTACTTTAGACTCATGTTGCAGCCTAGCTTTTCGAATTTATATAATATATATATATATATATATATATATATATATATATATTCAAGATTCAACGAAAATCAGCATGGATTCCGATCAGGTAGATCATGCCTATCACAACTAATAGAGCACTACAACAATATCCTAGATGCATTGGAAGGCAATGACAACTACGATGTTATATACACAGATTTTGCTAAAGCTTTCAATAAATGTGACCATGGTATAATAGGACATAAAATTAAAGACATGGGAATAACAGGCAAAGTGGGAAAATGGATCTACAACTTCCTTAGTGATCGTCTGCAGGTCGTCAAAATTCAAGGTATATCATCATCAGAATCGGAAGTACGCAGCTCAGTACCACAAGGGACAGTACTGGCCCCACTCCTGTTCATTATCATGCTAACAGACATAGACAGCGGAGTAAACAGCAATAGTATAGTAACATCCTTTGCAGACGATACAAAGATCAGCAGAAAAATCAGCGATGTACATGACGCGGAGGCCTTGCAGAGGGACACGAACAAAATATACAAATGGTCAGAAGACAACATGTCATTCAACGCCGAGAAATTTCAACTCTTGAGATATGGTAGAAAAGAAGAACTTAAACAGACTGCATATTATGCTCCAGATAGACAGGAAATTCAGAGAAGCATGAAAGCGATTGATCTCGGGATAATAATGACAGATGAGGCGAAATTCGAAACACAAAATCAGATAGCGATAAATAAAGCAAAAAGAGTCGCCGGACAGGTTCTAATAACGTTCAAGAGAAGGGACAGGACAGTAATGATTCCCCTGCTAAAAACACTGATTATACCAAAACTTGAATACTGCTCAGTTTTGACGTCCCCATATAAAAAGGAAGAAACTAATAAACTAGAAGAAACGCAAAGGCATTTCACAGCCAAGATTGATGGCTGCAAAGAACTCAACTACTGGGAAAGACTACGTAAACTAAATCTGTACTCACTGGAAAGAAGAAGAGAGAGGTACATCATAATCTACATATGGAAAATGATCGAAAAACTGGTACCAAACTTAAAACTAAACCCAATTACCATTCAAACAACACTGGAAAATAGGAAAGGCAGAATGTGTAGTGTTCCCAAATTAAAAGCACGACAAGGGACCTCCTCAACCCTGAAGGAAAATAGCTTGGTTGTCAGGGGGCCAAGACTTTTCAACCAGCTTCCTAAGGACCTCAGAAACGTAACGGGGGTCGAAGTTGAAGTCTTCAAGAAAAGACTGGATGCCTGGCTCAGGACAGTACCAGATGAGCCGGGCGTGCCTGGCTATATACGGTGGAGAGCGCAAGTAACTCGCTCCTCCACCAGGCCAGACCTAGAGGCGGGGCCACCAGCTTGACCTCCGTGTGAAGAGAGACCAACACACGAAACAACATAAGGTTCATAAGGTAAGGTGTATATATACGTAAAGAACGACGCTTGTATAGGAGAACATTCCGCACAAGATGAGGAGGGAGAACAAACAAATGAAAAAATGAGGTAACCACCCGGGAATCGAACCCGGGATCTTCCGATTGCCGGTCAGATATGATAACCACTACACCATGGTCCTCACTCGATCAGAAGTCGTAATTCTCCTACATACGCGCAGAAACCAATGCCCCGAGGGGGCACCTCCCGCATGCCGCACCTATATATACATTTCAACTGCAAAGAACACGCAGTATAATTAACGTAAAGAACGACGCTTGTATAGGAGAGCATTCCGTTCTCCCTCCTCATCTTGCGCGGAATGTTCTCCTATACAAGCGTCGTTCTTTACGTTAATTATACTGCGTGTTCTTTGCAGTTGAAATGTGTGTGTGTGTGTGTGTGTATATATATATATATATATATATATATATACAGGGTGTCCCAATAAAATGTATACACACTTTAAATAATTATAAAGGCAGTGTTTATTAAAATACATTTCATTTTCAAAATGTAATAGAATCTACAGACATTATTTAATTGTTCTGTCAACGCCTGTTTTCAAACTGACGTCCGTTCTGGTCCAGGCACTGCTGATAACGCGAAGCAATGGAATCGCAAACATCACGAAACATTTCGTTTGGTATTTGTGTGCATTCTCGTTCAATGGCTGCTCTCAATTCAGCGACTGTTGCAGGTTTTCTAGCGTAGACTTTGTCTTTTAAGTATCCTCATAAAAAAAAGTCTAGTGGTGTGAACCATTTAATTTAAATTTAGCCTCATCACTCCACACAATCTTTGTTGGAAAGTGTGCATCTTCTACACATCGTGCCAAGTACCACTCGCAATACTCCACTCTTCGGTCCGGATCATCTTCATTAATAGCATGGACTAATCTTGGAATGTAACTTTTCCATTGACAGCGCTCAAAATGCGTTGGACAGACGATTCTGAAATTCCTACCTCACGACTCGCTTGCCGCACAGATTTTCTTGGACTTTGGTGATACGTTTCCAGTTCTCTTTCTTGCTTTGTGGGGCTTGTCGATGTCCGTGGTCTTCCGGAACGCTTCTTGTGGACATTCTGAACAGTTCCATCGGCTTCAAACTTATTTCTAATTCGAGTGATGGTAAGTCGCGTTGGTGGATCTGTTTGAAACTCCCTCCTAAACTGTCTTTGCACTTCAACTGCGTTTTCACACTTCCAGTAGCATTTTAGAATGAATTTCCTTTGTTCAAAGCTTAGTCTGACTGCCATTATTAATTCTAATGGGGGGTGATCAAAAAGTAACGCAAACCCATGGGAAAACGATTTATTTCAGAGCAAGTGCTGGAAGTGGGCACCGTTCTGTGCTTCACACAAGTGGATACGGCGATTCATGTTCTTAAAGACCCTTTGCAACGTTTCCTGTGAAATTGCATCAACACACTTCTGAATCATCGCCTGCAACAGAAGGAAAAAATCAATTATGTGCGTTTCTCCATGGGTTGCGCACATAATTGATTTTTCCTTCTGTTGCTGGCGATGATTCAGAAGTGTGTTGATGCAATTCCACAGGAAACGTTGCAAAGGGTCTTTAAGAACATGAATCGCCGTATCCACTTGTGTGAAGCACAGAACGGTGCCCACTTCCAGCACTTGCTCTGAAATAAATCGTTTTCCCATGGGTTGCGTTACTTTTTGATCACCCTGTATGTATATATTGTACACACATTGCATAATTGGGTATATGTCTATTAGGGTTATGACTAATTTTTTGTCATAAATATTGTTTCCTGTATCATCAATCGATGAACATTTGCTTGAAAACAATAAAAAAGGGCCTAATTCTTCAGAATTAAAAACAAATGTCACCCCGAAAGCAAATATAGTATATTAGTATATTCGAGACAGCTGCATTGCACCATTCTAGATTGGTTACCTAGTATTTTCTTGAATATTCCGGAATATTCCAGAAATACACGTGTCTGCCTTAAGCCACGCCCTCTCTGGCCTCTATATAAGTGTTGCCGGATGAGGGTCTCGCGCATTCGCTCCTCAGACAGTGCTGGTGAACAGAACACATATCACGTACAATTTATCATTAACGGAAAGTACTTGTTCCAAGTGAATTTATTTATCTCAGGTTATCTATCTTACAATGTCGCATAAGAGAAGTGCTATTGAATGCGAAAAGGGCAAAGAAACTTGGACGAAGAATCTGGTGCAGTTTCAGAACTCTCACAAAAGAAGAAACGTCTCATCAGAAATGTCACCTCTTTTCGAACGAAGCCGCTTGCCTCTCCAAATACATATTGCTGGAAGATACCTGTTTCTAGGCAACAATGTAAAAAGTAGAAAAGACCGGGCAAAGGTGATTTGTAATGAAGTCATTCAATTATGGGATAAATTTAATTTCCCACATGTGTCTAATCAAGTTGTTCAAAGCAAGATCGAGAAAGTCTTGAAGACATATGATGAATGTGTACGGCGTGGCAAGTATTCAATACTGGATGAACTATTTGATATCACAAAATTAGATGGACAATGGCTATGCAGTGAGGACAAAAAGTTTTACGATCTGCAAAAGGAGAACAAAGGTGAAGTGGGATATGTGACTGAGAAACTAGCAGGCAAAGAAACTATCCATCCATCAAAACGAATAAGGAAAACCTCCAGTATTTGCGTGGCGTCCAATTCTTCTGCCATCGAGTCCATCGATGTGTTAGATAGTGATGCAATAACGAGTGAAACAGAACCTAGTGACCATGAAGATGACTGTGAATCTTCCGCAAGAAAGCCAATGCGTAGACATTATAGCAAAACTGCAATTGCAACCAATTTAGTAATATCTTCAAAATTATCAACAAGCAAAGCTGCAAAAGTCTGCAAACAGCTGTCAAATGAAGAAATCAATATACCAACACCATCTCAATCAGGTATTTACAAATCAACGTTCAGAGAAGCAGTTCGACTGAAAGAAGAAATGAAAGAACGCTGCAACTAGAAGATTGGTCATTGCATTTTGATGGTAAACATATTGATGCTAAGGAATATCAGGTGGTTGTTCTGAAAAATGAAAACAGAGAAGTCAAGTTAGGTGTGTTGTGTTTGGCAAATGGCAAAGCTGAAACTATCTCTGATGGAATACGGGCTCTTCTGGATGAGCATAACTTATGGAGCAGCATAAAAATGATGGTAGCAGATACAACAAGTGTCAATACAGGAAAATTGAATGGAGTTATAGTCAGACTACAAAGATTGTTTGCAGAAAAGGGGCTTGATAAGCCACAATTCATTGGCTGCCAGCATCACGTACTGGACCGAATACTTCGTGTGGTGATGGATGACGAACTTGGAGGTAATAAAACATCACCAAACATTGATTACCCTTTTGTTTCAGACATCATGAAGAAATATGACGAACTTAAAGCAAATTTTGAAAATGGCGAGGAAGAGATTTGTGAAAGTTCAGGATGGCGTGATGACATGAAGTTTCTGTTTCATCTAACACGTTTTTCGGTTTCTTGAAGAAAATGGCAGATTTCCAAAGGTACATTTTCGAAAAATACCAAACATTAGCAACGCCAGATGGAATTGAAGAGCAATATTAGCAATCCTAACCTATATACTTCTACCAACACGAAGAGAATTTATGCATAAGATTTGCAGATTTATTTCCTACGACTGGGCAGACTATTGGTTCAGCAATCAGATGTATAAGAAAGATGATTATCATAAATTGTCCAATATCTTGCAACAATACCGAAAAGCACTAAATACTCGGGAAAATCACTGGAACAGAGACCCATCTGCAAATACTATACCAAGGAACAAACAATGTTGCGGAACGTGCCATTAAGGTGATGCAAGAACTTTACGTAAACTGTAAAAATAAAGACAACCTTAATCACAGGTTTATTTTAAGCAATAAGTAAAACAATTAAAACATAATAGATTAAATGTATAATATTGTATTTGTATAATTATATGTATTGTATAGGTATAATGTTGTATATATATATGTTTATGTATAATAATTGTGAAATAAACATCAAAATTTCTATTTATTATGTTATTAATTTTTCCTTTTGGGGTGAAGTTTTTTCAAATACAGTATATCGAAAAACTGTTATTTTCATTGTCAGGGGGGCAAAAGTTCATCGATTATGATAGAGGAACATGAGGTTATTAAAAAGTCCATAACCCTAATTTGTCTATATACCACCCATACAAAATGGGTGTTAGGTATGATGCCAGAAAACTGTACGTGATGAGAAAAAATGGATGTGATTTTTGGATTCAGGCCACCTGAATTGATAAAAAACAGTTATGTACGTGAACATCCATATGTTACATACAAGTGCATAATTAATTATTATTAATAAAAATATAATAAGACTATATATCATATAATTCTTATTAAACAAATATATAATTAAGATGTCGAAATATTAAATACCTTCTTATTGAGTATCTAACAATCTTAGATACCTTGGCTGGCACATATTTGGTTATGTTTATCGGTTATTATTTTTGCTTAGGTATATAGTAAGAATATGGAAACGAATATATAGTTTAATTTTGTTACTGAAATAAGACAGGCGATACTGAGTTATGCTTGTATAAGTTGATGAATTTATCTTTCAGCTTCCTTTGGAAAATTTTTAATATCCTACTTTGTTTTATCTCTTGATCAAATGAATTCTAAAGATTTGGACCAGTTGAGGATAAGGATCGAGTCGCACAATCTAGAGCAGAGCTTTCCAAACTTTTCACGTTGGCGACACGCTATTTAAGCATAAAAATTTTCACGACACATTAATTAATTTTGTTATGAAATATCAAATATCAGATAATTTTTCAGTAGGTGGTTTATCTTGTAGCCGATTTTGTTGATAGAAAAATCAAAATTTTCAAAATACAAAAAACACTAATGTGTCGCGACACACCAGTTTGGAAAGCTCTGATCTAGAGTATAGTTCGGTTTTCTGATGTACGTGTCTAATTGTCTTGTGTTAAAGCGGTGTTGTATTTGGAAGATTAATATTTTGTTTTGGATAATTTCTGGTGCAGTATTGTGGACGATTTGATCCATATATGAGGCAATGTTTAGTTTGTAGATTTCTGATAGTTTGAGAATTTTTAATTCGTGGAACATTTGATCTATACTTTCATTATGCTTGTTCGATTTGTAGGTTTTTTTAATTAATCTTTTTTGCATTAACACCAATGGCTGTAGCGAATATTGACGTGTGCTTCCGTAAGCACTAATGTAGTATTGTAAGTGTGGGTATACCATGGTGAAGTATATGGATCGAAGAACCCGTTCTTGGGAGTGTCGCACCCGCTTTCGTAATTATGAAACTTTTGTTGATATGTTGCATAGATCTTCAGTGAGCTCTTTGAATGAGAGGCTTGAATCGATGGTAATTCCCAGAAGTTTGGCCCATAGCACTCGCTGAACAGGGATTGAATTTATATGTAGGTTTAAACGAGACAATTTCTTTTTTGTGATGACTATACAAGCTGTTTTTATAATATTTAAGAATAGTTTTTGGCATTAAGCCATTCATACACACTTTGGAGGTCATTGTTGGTGGTCGTTTGGAGTGGTAGCGAGTCTTTGTGTGAGATTATGATTGAAGTATCATTGGCATACTGGTAGCAGGAAGAATTATTTCTGTGAGCTGCGAAAGTCGTTTATGTAAAGGAGGAACAGGATAGGTGTCAGAATGCTCCTTGGGGTACCCTGTGGGAGATGCGTCTTGTCTGTGAGGTAAGAGAGTCCTGTGCTATAAATTGCGTCCTGTTAGCCAAGTATGAGTTGAACCATCTTAGGGGTAGTTCCCTGAAGCCGTAGTGTTCGAGTTTTTTAAAGAGTATGTCATGAGGTACTGTGTCAAAGGTTTTAGCTAGATCAAGTAGGATGATTATTATTGAAGTTTTCGTGTCGTTAAAATTACTATAAAGTTCCTCTAATATTGCGGTTATCGCGTCATTTGTCGTGTATTTACTTAGAAGTGAAACTGTTGTTTGTGTATGATTTTGTACTTGAATATTAATTTTATTATTTGATTATAGTATATTACTCGATATGAAGTGGCATTTACTGTTGTCCCTTTTTTGCATGAATTCAACACGCAAAACGCCTTGATGGTCCCAAAAAATCGTTGCCATCACCTTACCAGCTGATGATGCAATCTTGAACTTTTTGGTTTATAGTGAAAACAGTGTTGCACTTTACAGTATTGCCATAATGCACCGATAATTAACCTTGTAAACTTACGTTTTGAACAACCCTCCTATTTAAAATACTTATTTTCATCGTTATGGGCTCATTATTTACTAACAGCTTTCTTGGGCAGAGGATTTTCTGTTTTTCTTAATCGCTTTGTTATGAGGTTCCAGTATTGTTTGGGATCGCCTTTGTATTCTCCAAATTTACGTTTATAGTAATTGGCTTTAGCCTTGTGTATTAATGAATTTAGTCTGTTTCTCTAGTGAGTGTAGACTTCCTTTGGGAAGTTTTTTATATTTTATATTTTTATATAGTTTGTGTTTTTGTTTAATAGATGTCTTTAGACCTGGGATCAACCATGGATTGTTGATTCGGACCGTAGGAATATTTTTTTCAGTGATGGGGCAGGATTCATTATAAGCATGCCAAAGGGATTCCTGAAACTTTTCAAATTTGGTGTTTGTCTGTATGTGGGTTGTCAATGAAGTTGAAATCTGTTTCGCCTAATTTCGTTTTGAATTTATTAAGCTGATTATGCCTTGTTTTCCTGAATTTAATATTTGTGTACTTTCGAGTGTTTGCTGTTGTTTTGACTGAAGTAATTTGGGAGGTGATCAGTTATGCCTACAAGGAGTATCCCTGTGTCCTGTATGTAGTGTGGGTCTATATCTGACCATATGTGGTCGATAAGAAAAGATTTGGTAAGGTCAGTATGGGGGAGAGTTGGCCTTGTTACGTAGGTCTTATAACCTTGGCTGACCATTGTGTTCCATTATGATTTGGCAAGGCAGTTTGTCCCTATTTTCATAAAGTCTATATTAAAGTCCCAGGACTCAGTGGCGGCTCGTGACTAAAAATTCTAGGGGGTGCTGTCTCTAAGAATGGGTTGAAATAATTACTGAAATAAAAGGATGAGCATTGAGCAATGAATAAAAGTTTCAAAAGTTATTGAAAAAGTTATTCAGTGAGCTCATCCTTATATTGTTCTTGATTATTTCAATTGTAAATAAAAAATTTAGGGGTACTGCAGTTCCGCAGTGCCTACCGACGAGCCGCCACTGCCCAGGATGAAAGAGCGTGAGCTCGTTAGGCATTGATATCCGATTTGATCCTGTAAGGTATTAATGTAATTGTTTGCATTACCGTTAGGTGGTCTGTATGTTGCCAGTATGTTTAGAGAAGCTTTGTTAAAGATAGAATTTACTGCACATGTCTGAAATTTGAATGTGGAGGTTCTATTATAGAGAATGGGTGAATTTTTGTGCATTTTATGGTATTTTTTATGTAAATACGAATGCCGCGGCCTCTTTGTGGGGAAAATGTCGAAAAATGTATAGCCTTCTAAAGGAAAAAGATGTTCATACCGGTTGTGTATGAATGTTTCCGCGTGTGTAATTACATGGAAAAAATTTTTAATTAAAGAAAATGTATCTTTAAGGTCATGATGATGTTTAGCAAGGATTCTAATATTAAGGATCAAAATTGATAAGTGACCATCATTCGGTTTTGTATTGAGGTCGTTAATAGATAAGTATTTTGAATCTTTATCAATGAAATTGGTACCTATAAAATCGGTCGACCGAAGGGGATGGGCACGTGTTGGAGTTGTAAGAATGTGCGATAGAGTGTGTATTTGAGGGAATGAGTGTGTGTGTGTGTGTGTGTGTGTGTGTGTGTGTGTGTGTGTGTGTGTGTGTGTGTGTGTAAAACAACAAAATCTGAACGAGATAAAGAGAAACTTGAACTTAATTAGTTTAGGAGATATAAGAGTAACACTTTAATGGGGATGAGGAGACTAAGTTATAAGGGGAGCTCATTGGCTCATCTGACTACTGAGTTGTGAGGTAGGGAAAAAATATAAACTTACATACATATACACAACGCATACATGAGGGTATCATATATACATAGGCGGATTTACGTATAAACAGAGTAGGCACCTGCCTTGGGCGGAAAATTTTGTCGTATTTTAACCTAAATGTGGCAAAAAAAAAAATAATAATTTATAAGCATTAACAAATTAAGTGGATTCACAAAAAGTTTTAAAATTAAAAGAACAGCAGCCTCTAATAGCAAACTAGCGCTATCAAATGGCAACCATAAAGCATTTTAATCCCTGCCAAGGGGCGGTAAAATGCTAAGTACGCCTATATATATATATATATATATATATATATATATATATATACAGGGTGGGCCGTAAGTTTCCATACATAGGAAAAATAAACATTTTTTTATGGACAACCATTTTTATTTATATAATATGCTCTACATGGTTGCCATTGTTTTGAAAACACATTTCAATACGTGTTCCCCACTGTTGATGAACACGCATTAGCACAGTTGACGTTATGCTTGTAATGGCGTTGGTGATACGTTCCTTTAGATGATTTATGTCTCGTATCTTTTCCTGATACACCATGGCTTCAAGTGCCCCCAAAGATAGAAATCAAGGGGGGTGAGATCTGGGGATCTGGGAACACGTATTGAAATGTGTTTTCAAAACAATGGCAACCATGTAGAGCATATTATATAAATAAAAATGGTTGTCCATAAAAAAATGTTTATTTTTCCTATGTATGGAAACTTACGGCCCACCCTATATATATATATATATATGCACGTTCGTTGTTTTCTTCTCTATATTTTTAGTAAATAAATCTCCGAAAGAATTACTGGCTTTTTCATAAGGAAAAGCCGGTAAAGACCGCGAACTGAGGGGAGATCACATTTATGGCCCTCAATCTCGTATACCTTCTGAAGAAATTCTGAGACTGAAGTTTTAAAGGAGCATTAAAGCCGGGAGATTAAAAGTGTGAGATGGACAAAAACATTAATATACAAGTTGATCGACGACAATTTTTATAATCTTTGATTGTTAATCAGGTGGCATAACTATAGTATTAAGGATGTATCTAAAAAATATTGAACAATGGGGGTTAGGGATGGGCCGGATAGTAAATTTGCCGGATATCCGGTATCTGGCCGGATATTCCTAATACAGCAGCAGTTCTAGATTTTGTTTTATAATATGTACTGGTATATCTTTACACTATTCTATTTTCAGGATTCGTGTTTCAATAGTTTAGTGTTTTGTAACTGTGCTATTCATTAAAAAATCTGTGTGTGTGTGTGTGTGTGTGTGTGTGTGTGTGTGTGTGTGTGATTTCTTCTTTTGAACTGATTCTTCTTATCAATGTCCTTCTTTAGTTCCATAATTAGTGGCCAGTGTGTTGATATCGTATCAACTAAAAGGACACCTTTCAATACCAGAATTTACTTTGAAATAAAAAATACTACAGTGGACATACCTTATTTTACATTCGACTTTTTTTCTACGCACTCGACATAAAATAACTTTCTTTTTACGATCATTTAGTTACGTATCTCAACTTGTTCTCAGCAGCTAAAGTTCAAAGTTCGAATAAAATTTTATAGAACATTGGCTGTAAAGACTATCCCCCAACTATACACTATTATGATACAGTAAATGTCGATTTAAGATTCAGAAAAATGTGTGTACACACACACACACACACACACACACACACACACATATATATATATATATATATAAAATGAAAATGTCTTGCCCAGTTAATTAGCAGACGCTAATTACTTGCAATATTTATCAAAAGCCGGATAGCTAAAAAAAAAAGGCCAGATAGGCCGGATAGCCAGAATTATTATCGGATATCCGTCCCATTCCTAAATGAAGTTCCTGAGAGGGATTATGACTGAGAAACATATAGGAGGGCCGTTTTATTTCATTATTAGTACAATAAATATATGATACAGGATACAGCAATGGTTTCAGATGGGTAAAAAGAGGACTACACATAATAAAAATAAAAAATTAAATGATGAAAATAAAGAAAAATACTAACCAAATATTACAGGAGAAATTGATAAATACAGTTGCATGAGTTAGGTAATAATAGTATTATCGCATTATTAATAATTACTAATAACAACATCTTTATATTGGTTCAACAGTTATTGTTACCTAAAATTAGGCAGTATTACTAGTATTAATAATGATAGTAATAATAGGACATAACATTAGCAGTTCGTAGTAGTGACTAGTATAAGATAAGGAGTAATTTGATTAGTGGATCACGAAGAAGTAGGTATTACTTACATTAATAATAATAATGTACAGCCATAGAAGGAGATTATAAACACCAATCGATCAGGGAAGTACTCCGTGGGGGGAGGGGGGACATTAGGCAGGAGACAGGGAGTGCTGGAACTCCCGTTTCTCCTGTCACTGTCCTCCTTAGCTGATCTATTTCCGTGTTTCATCTACCATGTGAGCAGTCCAGCATACTCTCAAACACTTCTCTCTCTCTATTCCTCATTACACATACATGCGTTTTACACACTACATATATAGGGGGGGGGAGGCATTTTTGCGGGCACTCGCCCTTGGCCCCCCTTTCCTGCATAAAAAAAATATCACTACTACTGCTACTACCACTAGTAATAACTAATAATAATAATTAGTAGTATCATTATCACTATAACAGTACTGATAACAATAAAAATTACAACATTGGTAACTGCACCGTTAATAGTAATAAATAGTTAGTACTTTTAGTTATCCAAGTATTCGGTAATAATATTAATATTGAAATAATGATGATGACAGTGCTAAGTAGTATTACCGGTTAAACGAAACATATATTTGTAATGGGATTCTTCGTATGATGTTATGGAATGGTTATGGAAATTTGTATAAGATAAAAGGAAATAAGTATAAGATTATGTGGTAAGAATTACCCGAGTTAGATAAGGGGCTCAGCTTGTACTTCGCGGAAATAGTTATTTAGATTTGTTTCGCTATTAATCTGTCGTCTTTGACCGGTATGCGATTTTTTACATAAATAACACCATTGCGCGCGTAACATGAGTAATATTATCTTTTTTTAATTTTAAGAACTCTTTTGAAAAAATCTTGCTTAAATTTTGTAAGGTATTCATTCACATAAACAAGTCTTTTTTATATACACTGTGACACAATTGCCTTATTTACGTCGGCACTCTTTATACTGAACTTAATCGGTCTTTTTGAGGTTTGATTTGGCATCCCTAATCTGGATGCTTCATGAATCATATCTTGGCTTACGGAATATTTGGGTTGGGTCTGGAGAGTCCCAATCACTATCCCTTTGCAGTCTTCGCCCTGGAGTCCCGCAGGGAGAGAGGGACAACTAATAACCATCTTATTAGTGTGCTTATCCTGGAGGAGGTGTTCCATCTTCGAGTGCTCATCGTTTTGGTTCTGTTCCATATAAGCTATTTTTTGAAAACGTGTTGCCCAGTTAATTAGCACACACTAATTACTTGCAATATTTATCAAAAGCCGGATAGCTAAAAAAAAGAACAGATAGGCCGGAGAGCCAGATTATTATCGGATATCCGTCCCATTCCTAAATGAGGTTCCTGAGAGAGATTATGACTGAGAAACATATAGGAGGGCCGTTTTATTTCATTATTAGTACAATAAATATATGATACAGGATACAGCAATGGTTTCAGATGGGTAGAAAGAGGACTACACATAATAAAAATAGGAAAATTAAATGATGAAAATAAAGAAAAACATTAACCAAAAATTACAGGAGAAACTGATAAATACAGTTGCATGAGTTAGGTAATAATAATATTATCGCATTATTAATAATTACTAATAATAACATCTTTATATTGGTTCAACAGTTATTGTTATCTAAAATTAGGCAGTATTACTAGTATTAATAATGATAATAATAATAGGTCATAACATTAGCAGTTCGTAGTAGTGACTAGTATAAGATAAGGAGTAATTTGATTAGTGGATCACGAAGTAGGTATTACTTACATTAATAATAATAATAATGTACAGCCATAGAAGGAGATTATAAACACCAATCGATCAGGGAAGTACTCCGTGGGGGGAGGGGGGACATTAGGCAGGAGACAGGGAGTGCTGGAACTCCCGTTTCTCCTGTCACTGTCCTCCTTAGCTGATCTATTTCCGTGTTTCATCTACCATGTGAGCAGTCCAGCATACTCTCAAACACTTCTCTCTCTCTCTCTATTCCTCATTACACATACATGCGTTTTACACACTACATATATAGGGGGGGGGAGGCATTTTTGCGGGCACTCGCCCTTGGCCCCTCTTTCCTGCATAAAAAAAATATCACTACTACTGCTACTACCACTAGTAATAATAATAATAATAATTAGTAGTATCATTATCATTATAACAGTACTGATTACAATAAAAATGACAACATTGGTAACTGCACCGTTAATAGTAATAAATAGTTAGTACTTTTAGTTATCCAAGTATTCGGTAATAATATTAATATTGAAGTAATGATGATGACAGTGCTAAGTAGTATTACCGGTTAAACGAAACATATATTTGTAATGGGATTCTTCGTATGATGTTATGGAAATTTGTATAAGATAAAAGGAAATAAGTATAGATTATGTGGTAAGAATTACCCGAGTTAGATAAGGGGCTCAGCTTGTACTTCGCGGAAATAGTTATTTAGATTTGTTTCGCTATTAATCTGTCGTCTTTGACCGGTATGCGATTTTTTACATAAATAACACCATTGCGCGCGTAACATGAGTAATATTCTTTTTTTAATTTTAAGAACTCTTGAAAAATTGCTTAAATTTTGTAAGGTTTTCATTCACATAAACATAGTCTTTTTTATATACACTGTGACACAATTGCCTTATTTACGTCGGCACTCTTTATACTGAACTTAATCGGTCTTTTTGAGGTTTGATTTGGCATCCCTAATCTGGATGCTTCATAAATCATATCTTGGCTTACGGAATATTTGAGATGGGTCTGGAGAGTCCCAATCACTATCCCTTTGCAGTCTTCGCCCTGGAGTCCCGCAGGGAGAGAGGGACAACTAATAACCATCTTATTAGTGTGCTCATCGTTTTGGTTCTGTTCCATATAAGCTATTTTTTGCTTTAATTCGATAACCTCTTGTTTAAGTTCGGTGACCTCTTCGTCCTTTCTTTGGAGAGCACTGTTAAGTGGACCACTGCTTAGGATTGCCGTCGGGAGTTTGACGATGGTTTTTCCCACCGTGCTCAGGGAGTCGAAGAGTTCTTGTTGATCGTCCGCAAAACGGAAACTGCTTCGCGATGATATTGTGGATACAACATTGCTGTCTCGGGAGGTGTCGCTAGTTCTGTTGTTTCTTCTGTGGGAGTGTTCTTCCACTGTTGAGGGGCCAGGAGCGGCTTGCAGGTTATTCGTTTCAGGATGATTAATGTTTTCTTCGTTCGTGGACTCGGTAGATAATGCTTTTCTTATAACTCTTGTGTTTCTTCTTGTATGTGGCATGATTGAGAGTGACTCTGTCGGAGATTCAAAAACGGGGATGTGGTAATCGGGACGTTAATCGGAATGTAATCACTTACGAGACCGGAGGGGTTGGGGTTCTCTGAACTCAGATCGAAGTGTAGGATCGGGAGCCTATGAGTATGAACAATAGAGGTGCTATGTAGCGGAACGTGAGAACACGTCTGCTCTGTTCGGAGGTCGGAACAAGAACGTCGGGATAATAATAATGAGGTAAAATTTAATTTTTTTCACTTTCTCCTTATGTTTTCACACCAGGAATTTATGTTGTCAGGGATTGGCAGTCCTTTCTTCCGGACTGAGGAATCGTACCGTAAGATGGGGTAACTGGGCACCTGCAGGGGTAACTGGGCACTACTAAGTTTAAGGTAAATTTCGTTATATAACAGTATGAATTTTTTCCATAAATTGTAAGTATCTACCTATGTAATAGGTATGGTATAGGTACCTAAAATGAAAAAATAATAACGAAATGTACCTTAAACTTAGTAGTGCCCAGTTACCCCTGCAGGTGCCCAGTTACCCCATCTTACGGTATCTCTTCCCAGCCAGTTCACATAAATGGTAAACAACCTTTCAGAAAGGTCATGGGTTGTAGTGATTAAAAATTATTCGATTTATACAAAGATATATACTCTGTTCTATACATACGTTCGAGCTCTACCTGTCGATTCGATAGTCCTATTTCCTCGGTCTCAGCCTGCATCTTGCGCTGCTAATGTACTCCTGTCTTGAGTTTAAGGTTTTTTATAAACTCGAATAAAAAATGGGGGAATATTTAGTACGTAAACAGATTCTTAACACTTTGGCTACCAGGCACATATTATGGTAGGGTTTCATATATACCAATGCCAGTTTTCAATAAAATTGAGCTTAAGGTTGAGCTTTCTTGATGCCAATGAATGTTTTATTCCCTAATAGCAACATTAGACTTTTTTACAACTGGGAATCACTGGTGAGACCCATGGTACAGAATTAATAATTATTCACTCTGTACCATGGGACTCACCGGTGTGCCCTGCTTAAAATACCATGATTACCCTTCATTTAGCATAATTTATGTTTTTAGATACTTTTATCGATTATTTTTCTCATTATTTCAGATTTAATTTACTTTTAAATGGCTAATTTTAAACCAAGCAATTTCTATGGGAAGTCAAATATGGATAATAATAGTTTTTCTGACCATTCTATGTCTCATGATCGCGAAATGACTTATCTCGAAAGCTCTGTTGATGAATATCAGCTGTCTGATGATGGTGGAGATTCTAGTGAGGAATATCACTCTGAAGAAGAACATTTAAATGATACTAGTGAAAGTGATACTGATGAAACTAGAGAGCCTGCAAATAATACCACAAATGGTTATTCTTCACTTTGGAATGACAACCGGAAGCAGTCTCAAGAACTTTTCCTTTACTGGAAACCCTGCAACTAATATTTCATGACAGTTATCACCATATAATGTTTACAATAAGATTGTTGATAATAAAGTAATTGATCAATTGTTACAGAAACAAACAGATACGATCAACAGAAGTTTGGAATGACAAAATGGAAAAACACAAACAGGACTGAAATAATAAACTTTGTTGGAATAATTTGCTATATGGGTTTAGTGAAGTACCCAAAGATATCTGACTATTGGGCGAAAAAAAAAAAAAAACCTGTATAAAAACAATGTCGTTCCCAAAGTGATGGCAAGAAATCGATTCCAGCTGCTGCGAAGGACGCTTCATTTCTCAGACAATCAAACTGCTAGCTAATCATCAAGACAGACTCAATAAGATTCGATCTCTGGTTAATATACTCTGTGCAAGATTTACTAACCTTCAAATTCCAGGTGAATTCTTGGCAAGTGATGAAACAATGGTTAAATTCAGAGGAAGATTAATTTTTAAGCAGTATATACCAGGTAAGAGTTCAAATGATGGCATAAAACTATTGAAGATTTGTGATCCCCAAAGCTATACCTATAAGTTGACTATTTACACTGGCGAAGGAGATATCAGTTACAATGGAAGAAGGGTTTCAGATCATGTTGTACTGCAATTACTTCAAGATTACCTAAAAGAAGGAAGGACTTTGGTAGTAGATAATTACTACTCAACGTCAAGCTCGGTTTCGAACTTTTAGAAAAGAAGACCCATTTAGTTGGAACCCTAAGAAGAAATTCAAAACACATTCCAAAAATGATTCTCAATCCTCAACCAAAACTGAAGAAGGGACAAATTGTCTCTAAGGAGCGGGATGGAGTAGTTGCTGGAAGGATAAATGAGAAGTTCGATTTCTTTCCACAAGGCATATTGCTGAAATGAAAGACACTGGAAAGAAAAATAGGAAAGGAGAGCCCATTATGAAACCTGATGCAATAATACAGTACAACGCTTGTAAACAAGGGGTTGACATCTCAGATGGCAAGCTATTTCTCCCCACTAAGAACAAGTGTTTTTTGGTAAAGATGCTCTAGAACTCCTCTTAGGAACATCAGTTGTCAATGCTCACATTGTTTACAACAAGCTTGCTGCAAAGAAAAAGCAAATCTGTGGGTTTAGAAAGGATTTAATAACCGAAATACTGGACTTGAATCCTCAACAAGAATCACTCTCCTTGCCAAAGCATAATTTGAAAGAATCCCAGCAAAGACTTGCAAACAATCGGTTGAAGAGAAAGCGGTGCTTAGGTTGTTATGGTAAATACAAACAAAGCATGTCTTCAAAGGAAGCCAAAAAAAAGTGCAAACAAAAGCACATATTGCTCAGGCTGCATTGAAAAACCATATTTATGTATTCAGTGCTTCCAATCACATACTAAAAATTAACATATTATTGTGCTTTAACTTTAGCTGCACAAACAATATGTTGTTTTATTTTTTTACAATGAACATTTAATTGATTTTCATACTAATATTTCAGAGTAATTTTTTATGATACTTTTAGTTTTTCTTTGCTTGTCTGCATAATTTTATTAAATTCTATACTATTATTTCAGAGCAAATTTTTTATATTAGTTTTCCTTTTTGAGAAGATAATTTATGAGTTGTTATTTTCTTATAATATATTTTTGTTTTATCTTAAAAATTCCATCCAATTTTAAAGATAATTTTTCTTTTTCTTGAAAGGATTTAATTTTTAATTTTTTACCTTTATCAAAATGAAAAAGTTTGTTTCATAAGAAAGTTTGGATGTTTTAGTTTTTATAATAAAGATTACTCGATCAAACTCTTTTTCAATAAGTCCTAGTTGAGCAAAAAATGCTTCTTTTGATTAAAATTATTTTTCAAGAAAACTACTTTTCAATATTAAGTCCCACTTAAGTGCAAAGAAAATTGATTCATTCTCTACCAAAACACAGAGCAGGAGAGCTTGAAAGTATACCAAAAATATTTTATCGGTCATAGGAAAAACATTATGTTGGGACTCACCGGTGAGTCCCATGGTAGCCAAAGTGTTAAGAAAATGCGTATTAGTAATTATTTAACTCCATAATGACACTTTGGGTTTCCCCTACTGAATTGTCATTATATAACAATTCCTCACATTGAAAATAAAAAAGGAATGAACAAACCCGTTAAAATCTAGTAAAATTACTTTAAGAATATTTAATTACTCAGTAATCATTAAATCAAACAATGAACTTAATGCCATCAAGTACCATTAAAACTTATTCAATGTCTCAAAATTAAAGAAAGCGTTGTGACGGTGAGTTTGTATGCGTAAATCTCGTATCAGAATGTCAAAAAAATGGTAGAGAGAAAGAGTGAAGTGATTTTGAAATCGATTTAATTCCACGTGAAAATTTAAATCTTTTAGAATGAAGACATACAAAGTGAAGTAATCCGATGCCCCAGATCGTTATCAGAAAGAAACTCTTGTTTGACATCCTAGAATAGATTTACGGTCAAGAATTTAATCTACAAAGGAAAAAATATAGCTCAACAAAGTTGTTTTTTGTTTTTAGAGCTTATAAAAGTTTGGCTTGCTTATTCTTTAGTTTCGCCTGAGGGACACCCTCGTATAAGACTAAATTTTAATTGAAAATTAAGAAAGGCGGAGCATAAATATAACGAAATTAAGATTAGAGCCAACAGAAGATCAGTAATTTTTGTGCGAATGACGTCATGCAATGAAAGGGTTCTTGAGAGGCCCTTTAGACACTAAAGGGAGGAGTTCTTGTAGTCTTAAGATGTAAATTAAGTTTATAAGTTAGTTGTAGTTCTGCCCTGTAAAGTTTAAGTGGCTTTAAAATCTTTGAACATTGTAGCATGACTAGAAAATTCCTAAGTTGATTTAAAACTGTCTCAAGTTGTTCGAAAAATCTGAATCTCCTTTGTTTTACGCGAACTTGGTTGTGAGAGTTTTATTGTTTGTTGACAGAAAAGAACTTTGTGAAATTTCTTTGAATTTAATTATTGCTCACATGTCAAATTTTAACTTGTAAGTTTGCTGAATATTTGGTTTTCTCAGGGAAGAGTAAATATCTTGTGGTGATCTTGTTTCCCGAGGAGACCTGTGGGGCTCGCGCAGGACTCATGAAAAAGTTTGTGAAAATTTAGTTAGCAGACTTTTTTCTGAAAAATCTGCGGAACTCGCGCAGAACTTTTAACACAATTTCCAAAATTTTTGTAAGTAAATTTATTTTAAGGAATTTGAATTAAGTGGTTTCTGGAGTCACACGTAAGTAAAATTATATATATATATATATATATATATATATATGATGAATAAAACCACGAAGGAAAGGAAACACAAAATGGTGCTCAAGCGCTTTCGTCTAATGACATCCTCAGGAACACTGAAGTACATAAAAAGGTTAAGCCTATATATAGGTTACAGAAAGAAAAAAAGAAAAAATAAATAACATACATACACACATATATATATACATATATATACATACATATCTATATACATACATACATACATACACATACATACATATATATACATATATAGATATACACATACATACATATATATACATATATATATACTACATACATACATATATATATATATATATATATATATATATATATATATACAGGGTGTCCCGTAAGTCTGGACCCATAGGGAAAAATAATAAAATTACAAAATAGTCCAAAAATTTATTTATAATATATTTTTTTATTATTTTATTATTATTTTTATTATTTTTTTATTATGATCTTACTCCGCTGGAGTTTTATTTGTGGGGCCACTTGAAAGCCAAAGTGTACGAGGTCAAACTTCAGAACATTTTCCACCTTAAAGCACGCATTGTGGAGGCGTGTCAAGAAATTTCTGCGACTGTGATTCAGAAAGTGCTGTCGCAGTGGAGATTACGTCTTCAACTATGTGTGCGACACAACGGCGGACACTTTGAACAGATTATGTAATAAATTTTTGGACTATTTTGTAATTTTATTATTTTTCCCTATGGGTCCAGACTTACGGGACACCCTGTATATAAATTTTTAGACTTAACTCGAATAATTGCAAACATTGGCTTTAAATTTAAATTTTGTTTTTAAGCAAAACTTGTAACCGTAAACGTGTAGCCTACTTCTGAATTTATGTCCTATTTGCAGTGAAATCACAAACTTAATACAAGGGAGTGTGTTGTTTCTATGTTACCTTGCAATAGCCCTCTCTTATGAGCTGAGGGTAAATTAACATTGAAAGTTCGGAATTTAAAGTGGGCTTCAAGTATGCCAAGAAAATTGTGCATATAAAATTGAAAGACCATCCAAGTGGATAAGCAGAGTCATCCTTAACAAACGAACCCGCGCGCGCAATAAGTGCAACCGAAAAAGGTGTTGCACCACAAAAGTATATATTTAAGACTAGAAAACAAACACAAAGATGATTAAATTAGTTAAGATAACTTCTTCATTCATTTCGACTCGAAAAGTTACTCGAGATTCTCTTCAATTAATTCCAAATCAAAATCGAATGGAAAATAATTTGCAACATAAAAAAAAAGTTTACTGTATTTAAACAGTTTATCCGCAAAAAAAAAAAAAGCTTTTCCTTTAAAAATAAACGAAAGCTTTGAATTAAGATGTTAAACTATTACATTGTTGAGTTTCTTTCTTACTGACCGTATAAAAAATTATGGATCAAGTAAAGATAAGCACCCCCAACCTTTTTTAGTTAGCTTTATAAGGCTAACTAACGAAAATATCACGACTTAACCTAACCAATCGTTAGGTCAACTGTACGCCCTTGACGATTGGTTAGGTTAGGTCATGATATTTTCGTTAGTTAGCCTTATAAAGCTAACTAAAGAAGGTTGGGGTCCCTATTCTTCAATAGCTCCAAATGTACTAGACACATGTTAATTTGTATGCAAAAATATGTACGTTTTTTGCGTTTGTATCGTTTATACTAGGGGCACTCAATATATTTTGCCCCACCCTTTTTTCTTAGCTAAATAATAGGCCATGAGGCTGAAATGTTTTTTGGGCCTAAGTTTGAACTTTCTGCGCTTCATATAACCAGATTTTTCCAGTTTCAACCTCCCCTCTTTGTATAAAACCGTTTTTAAACGCCCTGATCTTCAGGTGATCCTTTTTTGTGTTTGCCATTTTGGTACTTGTAGGTTATCTCCCCCCATCAATTTTGACAGAATATTTTCGTTAAAACTAAGGAAAATATCACGACTTAACCTAACCAATTATCAAGGGCGTACAGTTGATATATTAGTAAATAGTAAATACTATTCCAGAAACAAACAATGTTATAATTAATAATTAATAGATCAACTGTACACCCTTGATAATTGGTTAGGTTAAGTCGTGATATTTTCGTTAGTTTCAACGAAAATATTCTGTCAAAATTGGTGCGGGGGAGATAACCTACAAGTACCGCCATTTTATACCCGCCACATTAGCCGACCCTTAATTTTGGAAGCAAAAAATTAAGCTTCAAAAGTCGGCTTATAGGCTGCAATTTACGTTATTACCTAAGAATAATATAAATTATTGAGTTAATTAATTATTAAGTGATGATCAAGATTAGAAACCATGTAGAAATCATAAACATGATGGGTCTTAATTTTAAAAATAGCTAAGATGTTTTCTACTGTTTTCACATTTTCTGTCAACATGATGTCTTAAGAATCTTTAATATTGCTCAACGTTTTCATGATATTTATGCTAATAAGCTGTGTTACACTATGCTATATCATGCTATATTATACTATACTAGTACAGTTCCCGTCGCTTCGCCGACGGTTAGACAGGCTAAACTACGAAAAAAGAACCCAGCCGTGAAAATTTTGAGCTTCACATTGTGTCAACATTTGAATCTGGTATCTCCAAAACCTCCTCACCCCATTCATACAACTTGGGGGCTAACCCCCCCCCATTACCCCCACCCCTCCCATTACCACACCATCCCCATTACCCCCACCCTTCCCCCTGCCCCACCCTTCCTCCCACCCCCACCCTTCCCCCATTGCTAAACTACAGAAAAGAACACAGTCATGAAAATCTTGAGCTTCACATTGCCGCCCGTAATACAATTTCTGAATTTTTTTTCTCAATTTCTGAAAGTGTGACGGACAGACGGACAGACGGACAGCTCTCTTATTATAATATAGATTATATTATATTATGGTATTTCTTCATATTTTTCTAAATTCTTACTTTTGTTCCTAAAATTCTTATTCTGATTCCTAAAATACCTAAAATCCCCATTTTGATTCCTAAAATTCCTAAATCTCCATTCCATAACTCATAAATACTCAATAACAAGAAATTTCGATACTTACGTATTATCGGGACTACCAAACTGTTTATTATGTATTTTTGCTCTCATTTTCGTTTAAACTAACGAAAATATCACCACTTAACCTAACCAATCCTCAAAGGCGTACAGTTGACCTAACCGTTAGGTTAATTGAATGCCCGGTTAAGTCAACTGAATGCCCAGTTAGGTCAACTGTACGCCCTTGGTGATTGGTTAGGTTAAGTTGTGATATTTTCGTTAGTTTAAATGAAAATGACGAGAGCAAAAATACATATTATCGGGACTACCAAACTGTTTATTATGTATTTTTGCTCTCGTCATTTTCATTTAAACTAACGAAAATATCACAACTTAACCTAACCAATCACCAAGGGCTACAGTTGACCTGGGGCATTCAGTTGACTTAACCGGGCATTCAATTAACCTAACGGTTAGGTCAACTGTACGCCTTTGAGGATTGGTTAGGTTAAGTGGTGATATTTTCGTTAGTTTAAACGAAAATGACGAGAGCAAAAATACATAATAAACAGTTTGGTAGTCCCGATAATACGTAAGTACCGAAATTTCATTATTATAGTCATTATAATTATTACGATTAATATGACCAAATTTACAGTTACTTACAGTACTGATAAATGAAAGAAACCAAATCTTCCTTATTTGTAAATTTTACTTCACGTACTTTAAGCTAAAACTAATTTAAATTGCTTATACGTAACAATATAAATATTAAATCACTAAAATAAAATTTCCAGTTATATATCTTATCTTATCTTATCTTATCTTCCTTAGGAAACAATTTTCATGCAAGCTAAGTTGTTTTTACATTTAAAATTATTTTAACAAAAAGCAACCCACCACGCATGCAAATTACCTCTTTTTCTGCTGTTCATAACAGTTTCACGGTCCATTTGATCGTTTTCCGCCAAATTTCAATCCAAGCAAACTATATTTTCAGGCGCTAAGGTTTATAAAAATATATTAACTGTACTATTTTAAGAAATTATTCATGAAACATACGACAACGCACAAACTCTTTTATCGCCCTTCATGCGCATCTCACTAACCTTAATTTCATGTTTATTCCCCTCAAGCACTTTCATAGTCTTCTCAGTCTGGGAACTAACATTCAAACAGTCAACATTATCAGAAATATTTCCTTTATTTAAGAGAATTCTTACTTCCACTTGTACAATTTGGACCAAATCTTGGTACACTTCCGGGTCAAGACAATATAAAGGATAAACCACACATCCATTTGTTGTTGTAGAGTGAATATTTTCGCTTTCGGCTATGAAAGACTCAAAACTCATGACATACTCACTTTTATGTATTTTATCAACAGGAAAATATACGAGTATAACTTCATTCATAGGTGGGCTAAAACTTCAGCTTTTCCAAAATTCTCAAACTTGTAAATTCGTTCCAAGTTTAAATTATTGATTTTATTTACGAGAGCTAATGATCTCAGCGTTCTTTTCCAAAAGAAATTCCTTTATAAACTTCTTAAAAATTTTAATTTTCAGTTTGACTAACCTCCTCAAATCTTTCCATTTCATTGTTGACAGTCCCACTGTAACACGAAACTTCCTTCTTCCCAGACGCTTGGTAATCCCTATATCAACCCTGGAGTTTTCTTCCTTACCAGACGCTTGATAATCCTTAGCCACCCTGATTTTTTGTTTTACGTTTGCAGTTCCATTGCGACACGAAACATTCTCGCAATACGGCGTTTCCGATTTACTTTCGGGTGAATTACCGTATTTCCCGGCGTATAACACGCACCTTTTTTTCCCCCAAAATAGTCCAAAAATCACCCTGCGTTAAAATTAACTCGTTAAAATTGTACATGTGAAGTGAGGTAGGAGGTATATTTTTTCCTAAATTTTTATTTTCCTAAATTTTCTCTTCAAAATTAGGGTGCGCGTTATACGCCGGGAAATACGGTACTATTTTCATATACTATATGACAAGGGGCAAACACATCCCTGAATACATTATTTTCTGAAACCACTTCGCAAGAGGTAACAACAACCCTAAATACATATTTTTTTAAAAAGATTCGCAAGGGGGCAACAACATCCCTAAATTTATCACAAAGGGCAATATCCTCCAGAACGTTCCCGCAATGAGGCGCATTTATTTCAGTCACATCATCACACATTTTCATCATTCAGCACTTCCACACTTCCGTGCATATTATGAGAAATTAAATCACCCATCCTGTTAATCATTCTCAGGATTTCATTTATATCTGACTCCATGTTCTCGTTCAATTTCGTTATGTCTTTGTTAGCCTTTGCTTCTGTAGATCTGTAGATTGTTCTATTTCTCGTTTCTAATTTATCATTTTTAGCGATTGGAATCAATAATGTAAATATTCTCTTTCTTAATTATGATAAAAATTTTTGTACATATTTAGTATGACTTTTTTATGTAATCTGTAGTATGACTTTTTCAGTAATCTGTAGTATGACTTTTTCATGTAATCTGATATAAATTTATTTGATGTTTTATCTATCTCAAGAATGTTTCTTTCACGCTTCCAAGTACTCGAACTCACACACTTTTGTTATGCGGGCTACGTCGTGGCCAGTCGTAACACCGCTTCCCGGAGATCAGCGAAGTTAAGCGACATTGGGTCTGGGTAGTAGTTGGGTGGGAGACCGTCCTCTGTATCCAGATTATGTATCGACCCGTGGTTCGGATCCCACGTAAAGCTGTAGGTCCCCTCCGTCATATGACCTTAGATGTTGCGAAGGAGGTTGAACAACCCCAATTAAAAAAACAAAAAAACTTTTGTTATGCGAATTTCTTTCTGTTTACCTTATATTTGAATTATTGTAGGCAATTTTCCTCTGTAGTCGTGTAGTCGCTTCCTGTACCGTTCTATTGTAATCGTGAAGTGTTATAGTCGTCCACTAGTAGTCTTCTCCATCAGTAGTCTCGTGATTCTCCGATTGTAGCCTTCTTTCCTTATTCGTTTGTCATCTTACTAATTTCAACTTCATAAAATTGTCTCTTCAGCAAATCATCTCTCTTCGAATGCAACAATCTTCTTTTTCGGCTGAATTCTTTGTTTCAATATTCTACTGTAACATAACCAACGTAACAACCCTTTTCCCTAAAAGATTTTACGGGTGAAATGGTGGAATATCAGATGAATGAAAACGTAGCCATGACACTTCTGGCACCATTATTCAAATGTAGAAATTTAATGATATAGAATTGATGTCTTTTTGCGTGTTGTTTGCCTTCACCCCAGGAAATTATGTTATCAGGGATCGGCGGACCTCTCTTTCAGGCTGACGAATCGTATCTCTTCCCAGCCAGTTTACGCAAATGGTGAACCACCTTTCAGAAGTGTTATGGGTTGTAATGACTGAAAATGAATCGGTTTATGCAGTGTCTTTATTGTAGAAGATATATACAGTATATATAGTTTGTTCTATACATCGTTCGATATCTATCTATCGACTCGATAGGCCTAGTCCTCGGGCTCAGCGCGATGTCCCGCACTGCTAATGTACTCTTGTCTTGCGCTTAAGCTGTTTTATAGACAAATCAAAAAAGGTGGGTATGGTACTTGAAAAGAGGGGAAATAATTAATACATAAACAGATTCTTAGAAAAAAATGGTATTAATAATTATTTGATTTCATAATAAATTTTTGGTTTTCCTTACTGAATTGTCATTTTATTATATATATATATATTATATATATATATATATATATATATATATATATATATATATATATATAATTATGCGGGTTGCTTCTACAGAGCTTCAATTTAATATTTAGTAGAAATCCAATGACAAGGAGAAATGTAAATGCCATATATATATATATATATATATATATATATATATATATATATATATATGGTTTATTCACAAAGTATCCGGATTGATGCGATTATAGACAATACTGTATGGTACTTACAGCGTTTGGGGCTTAATCTCCCTCAAAGTACGCTCCTTCTGAAGCCACACACTTGTCCAACGATCCTGCCACTGTGGAAAACATTTTTCGAAAGCACTTTTCAGAATGACCAAAAACTGCTCCGTCGAGTTTCTTTTAAATGGTCTCAACATCATCCAATCGGTGTCCTTTTAGGGTTTGTTTGAGCTTCGGAAACAAAAACAAAAAAAAAAAGTCGCATGGAGCCAAATCCGGCGAAGATGGAGGCTGCTGTACTTGGGAGGGGAGGGGGGGTAGCGTTTTTGGCCAAAAATTGCTGGACAAGTTGCGACGAGTGAGATGGCGCGTTATCGTGATGAAACATCCAGTCTTCGGATTCCCACTTCTGCGGCCATTTCCCCCGAACTGCTTCACGTAGACGTCTCAAAACTTCAATTTAAAATTACTTGTTGATTGTTTGTCCCTGTGGAGCATATTCATGGTTCACAGTAAAAAAACAAACAAGTAACATGAAGAAATCGCCGCGAAACAAACGTTTAACTATCGGCTCACCACAGTGGACTGACGCTAAACAATGAAGTGCAACCGTATCAGTAAACTTGTCTCGACATGCAGAGACATGTTTAGCACAGTCACAACTCCAAGCATGACCTTGTTCTAAAAATAAACACCCTATTCGAATACTTTTGAACAGACCTCAGGGTGCTTCATGTGGGACGCACTTTCAGGATGGATTCAGGACCTGAAAACAATGAAAAAAGTTAACAAACATATGCCCGAAATCGATTTGTTTCCGAGTTACAGTTGAATCGTGTGGTCAGTGTCAGAGAGCTTGGTCCACGATGGCCAGAAAATAGTTCTTTTTAAATGCTTTCTCGGGCGAATTCGCTGGAAATTGTATCTTCCGTTTCACTTCTCGATCTCTGAATTTTGCATTTTGTTGAATTCGTTTTTTGTATGAATTTTATTTTAGCAATTTTTGTTGGAATTAAGTTTTGTCAAAAGAATTTTTAACAGCAGCCAGCCACCTGGCTGAAGAACTGACTCCAAAAAACAGTTTTGGAAGAATAGCCAGTCAGCTGTAAACCAAAGCCATGTGGTTTAAACCATATCAATTGAAAATGAATGCAAACATAGGAAAGGTACCTTTCAACCTTCCAAATGTTCGGTGCGATGATCTCTCATTTCACGAAGGTCAAGCTTGTCGCCCCCTCCTATGGTATATATATATATATATATATCTATATATATATATATATATAAGGTAAAATACATATATATATAAGGTAAAATACATATATATATAAGGTAAAATACATATATATATAAGGTAAAATACATATATATAAGGTAAAATACATATATATATAAGGTAAAATATATATATAAGGTAAAATAAGTGCTTTATCTATACGGCAGCCTAAACGATTAGCTACTAGGCTATAGGACCTTGGTTAGCATTGCTGACTACAAATCCATCGATCCCGGGTTCGAGACCCGACGGCAGCCGGCGCGCAGCAAAACCTAGCTATTCATCCTTCCACACAATAAAGAAAAGTGGTTGGTCGATAAATGGGTGGCCTAGTGGTTAAGACGCTGGGCTGCTGATGGGGCGTGGTTCGGATTCCACGTTAAACTGTAGGTCTAAGGTGGAGTGAAAAGCTTGACCTTCGTCAGAATGAACAATTCGGGCGGAAGCTAACCAAAGGTTTATATATACACCTTGTTAGGGTTCCGTGCGTCGGTCTTTCTTCACACGAAGGTCAAGCTGGTGGCCCCGCCTCTAATCCTGGCTTGGTGGAGGAGCGAGTTGCTCTCTTGCGATCTCCATCGTACATAGCCAGGTACACCCGGCTCATCTGGTACCGTCCTGAGCCAGGCATCTAGTCTTCTCTTGAAGACTTCAACTTTGACCCCTGTAATGTTTCTGAGGTCCTTTGGAAGCTGGTTGAAAATTCTTGGCCCCCTGACAACCAAGCTATTTTCCTTCAGAGTTGAGGAGGTCCCTTGTCGGGCCTTTAATTTGGAAACACTACACATTCTGCCTTTCCTATTTTCCAGCATTGTCTGGATGGTAATTGGATTTTGTTTGAAGCTTGGTACCAGTTTTTCGATCATTTTCTATATGTAGATTATGGTATACCTCTCCTCCTCTTCTTTCCAGTTGATCTATTATTAATTATAACATTGTTTGTTTCTGGAATAGTATTTACCATTTACTAATAGATCAACTGTACGCCCTCGATAATTGGTTAGGTTAACCCTCTATCGCACAACTTTTTTGTAGGGTTAAGTCTAAATGTGTGTATTTGAAATGTTAAATAGATGCAACATGGTACCATAAAGGGTTAAGTCGTGATATTTTCGTTAGCTTTAACGAAAATATTCTGTCAAAATTGGTAGGGGGGGAGATAACCTACAAGTACCTAAGCTTATGTTCAATCAAAAATATAATTAAATTTTCTTGAGCATTATAAAATCTTTTACAAATCGTAACTAAATTTAAGTCAATTCTGACACGGAGAAATAACATATCCATTAGCAACAAAGACTGTGGATAAACTGCCCTTTAAAAGTAATTAAAAGCATTTGTTCACATACAGCCTCATTACATTATTACCAAGTAAAGTAGTGCGTATTTAAAATATTTATAAAAAGACAACTAAGCTATTTTATTAAAAAAACGCTTTGGTTGTATACTAAATACATATTTCATAATAAATTAAAGTTAATACTGAAATAAAAAAAGCTTATACAGTATTTGTGACTCCGTTAATCTAGAAATTAACTGAAGCATTAAAGCAAGTAAGCTAAACTGGCATCTAATTCCATACTTGCCAGAATTTGCTAAAAAAAAAATGGCTGTGATATAGTGTATTAAAGCAAGAATTGCAGAGCGGGTTACAATTTAAATGTCTATTAAATATGACAGAATTAACATTTTGCACTTTCATACGAATAATATTTTAATGTAAACAGTGTATTTAACTTAAAAGCTTTAGCCAATTATACAGTGTGTGTGTGTGTGTGTGTGTGTGGTGGTGTGTGTGTGTGTGTGTGGTGTGTGTGTGTGTGTGTGTGTTTCTTCTTCAGAAATGTAACAGATTGGGGGTCTTATTTTGCATATACCCGTATATTTATAATCCTTAATTACTTAACTAATAAATATTGTATATTAAAACCGTTCTTTTAAAATTTCCTAATTAAAGCAATAATTTTTCCTAATTTCGTAGAAATTAGGAAAAGACGATATCGCTACCAATAGAGTATAACCTAGTAAGGCCATAACTGCATTACCCCAGATTCACAGTGGCTTCAGCAGGATGGCGCACCTCCACATACTGCTTGTGAAATTCGCAACTTTTTGAGGAAGCATTTTTTCGGGCGATTAATCTCCCTTCATGAGCGAGTGGAATGACTCCAATATTTACCTGACTACACATCGCCTGACTCTTTTTTACGGGTTACATAAAAGACAGGATCTATTTTACCAAGCCGAAGACATATGAAGAGCAAAAGACCAAAGACTGAGGTAATCAACAACATCCCAACTGAGCTATTTCCCAAAATTAAGGTAAGCACTTGTGTACGGTTGAATATTGTGTTAGAAAAAATGGCGATCACACTAAACATAATTAATTAAAGTTAATAAACTCCAGTGTTTTACATACCTATTGCGTTTGTCTTTGTGTCTAGATTCTCTTCTAACATTTATTAGAACATTTTGGGGGACATCCGTTATATACTGTGTATTTTTTAGCAGTAGAATGGCTGAAAGTATATTTCAATCAGTCATCCACTTCATTGTTTAGTTGTTTCAAAACCATAAAAACGTGCCTAAGTTAAATAATTTATTAAAATTACTTCTCTATGTTTGCTGATACTCAAGACTAGATAATTTATTTTAAACAATAATTTCTTTACGTATATGACCGTGATAAAACCACATGTTTTCAGATAAAAACCGATTCTCTTATCTGAAGTTTTAAATCTGTTTGCCAAATACTTTGGAGGAATAAAGTCTTGGAAATTGCTACACCTGAACTTTTTGTAGAAATCGGATTACAAAACCTGAGCCACGAGATATTTTTAAAAATGTTTTTTTTTAATGAATTTTTTAAACTTATATTTGCTTTAGTGGGTTGCATTTCTTCATTAAAAATAGCTTTAAATTTTTAAATGGTTATTTAGGGTAAAAGTGGTTGCAATATATTCCTTCATTAAACAATGACTTCCTTCCCATTCTCCATGCCATGGATAGACAAGCCATGACGAACTGAAAATCCACGCCACACACACACACACACACACACACACACACACACACGAGCAGCATTAATGAAAATAAAGTACTTCCCCAACCTCAAAAGTTCTGATGTTGCTCTTCTTGAAAAGATTGAAATAGTACATCTTGCGAATCGTCAGGTCAAAATAAGTTCTCCATTCACACATCCCTCACAAACTACTTTCATTATTCCCTTTTTCTTGTCACCAACTTGATTTCTGTTCCTATCAATTCCAGGTTCAATCGCAGTCTCCAATTACGTCTTTCTCGCTTTTGGAGAGCTTCCTTTATTTCTTTGTTATATGCCATTCTGCTAAATCTTTCATTACTCATTTTCGCTACATGACAGCACCAACGCACCAGGTTTTTCTCACATCTAATGAATTTTCGCAACTTTATTTTTCATTCAGTCATTATATTTTACACCAGTCATGCTCAGAATATTCATCTCAACTCCTCATCACTTTTGGAGGCAAACTACCATGCCATTTGAGCATATTACAGTCATATATTAATGTTTGCGAAGCCCCTTTTTCTCCCAGAGCTAATTTGTTTACTCCGTTTTATTTGGCTTTCAACTTCTGATTCGTTGGTAGAAGTCTTGTCAATGAATAAAATAATTCCTTAAATTCTTGCAATATTTCCTCACTTAACGTATTACAAGTACAGTACACACGGAGATTCTCCTTCCTTTTCAACTGTAAGAACTTTATGTATTATTTACATTCATTTCCAACAACCATCCCCTATATAGGCCGAATATAACACTGCTGTCCTTTGTTGATTCTCAGATTTACCCATAAGCACCTCACCTTTATGCATCAGATGAGACAGCCTTATCTTCCAGAAATCCGATTTATTCCTTTCTCCAGTATTATTTCTTTCATTTCATGTCTTCCTATCTCATTCCAGTATTTATACTGAACCAGTCACTAAAATCACCCTGAACTCACTCAACTCAAAACTTCTCAATGCATTTAACAACTTTACACTAATGCCATACACTTTAAACACTTGTCACAGGACAGATCTATTTACTTTGTATCATAACTTTTTTCCGGATCCACAACCAGAGCTTTCTGCCATTTTCCATTTAGTTTTTGTGAGTTGTCTCCGCAAAAACTTGATCACGACATCCTCTGCCTTGCTAGGCTCCAACCAACATGTCTGTCTCATTCTTTCTTCTAATGTCTCTCCACAAAGTTTCTCAGCTATACTAAAAACAGTTACACCTTTACTTTTATGTAACCATACAACCACACCGTTTGTCCAATCATATACTTTTCCCTGAATAAAAGTAGGTTTGTAGATAAACGGGTATCTTGGGTAGTCTAGTGGTTAAGACGGTGGGGGCGAGAACTTCAAACTTCTGACTTCTTTGGTGGTCGTGGTTCCGGCTCCACGTTAAGCTGTGGGTTCAAGGTAGGGCAACAAGCTTGACCTTCATCATAATGAACAATTCGGCAGAAGCAAAACTTTTTTTTAACTAAAATACGATAAATACCATATTACGTTTTTCTTGGTGGGTTCAGTGAATGATGCTGTTAAGGTTTCTGACAGGGTGAAAAGTCTAACCTTTGTCAAAATGAAAAAGTTCCAGCGAATGTAAAAACTATATTATATATATATATATATATATATATATATATATATATATATATATATATATATAGTACAGGGTGTCCCGTAAGTCTGGACCCATAGGGATTTAAAATATATTTTTTTATTATGTTGTACACAGTTTCCAGACACTGGATGGACGACGAGGACATGTTGAGTTTCCACCAAGGAGCCCTGATCTTACTCCGCTGGATTTTTATTTGTGGGGCCACTTGAAAGCCAAAGTGTACGAGGTCAAACTTCAGAACATTTTCCACCTTAAGGCACGCATTGTGGAGGCGTGTCAAGAAATTTCTGCGACTGTGATTCAGAAAGTGCTGTCGCAGTGGAGATTGCGTCTTCAACTATGTGTGCGACACAACGGCGGACACTTTGAACAGATTATGTAATAAATTTTTGGACTATTTTGTAATTTTATTATTTTTCCCTATGGGTCCAGACTTACGGGACACCCTGTACTATATATATATATATATATATATATATATATATATATATATATATATATATATATATATATATATATATATATATAACCATACTTACCTTACATAGAATATAGGAATTATCACGCCGGAATTTGCATAATACAAAATTATTCCCACTAGAGAACAACTCGAGTCGTAATTATTATTATTTGCCAAAGGGAATTGCTTATTTAACCGCAGCTGAAGGCAAATGATGGATGAGTTAAATAAACCACAGTCTTAAATATACCACGGAATTCTGAGCTTGGCTGTTTCCTGTTTCAAGGACATCTGAACTTGCGAAAAAATTGGATGGATGATGGATGATCACAAGAGGTTTTGTCACGAGTAATAATCAAATTCCTGCATCAAAGGTCAAGGTTGCAAATAGAGGTCAAATGTCAAATGGGGCGTCTTCGTGTCCAGAATATAACTTTTGAATCGCTCAACATAAATTAATGAAACTTAACACAAACATGGATGATCACGAGACGATGTGTCCTGAGTAAGAATCAGGTTCCTTCATCAAAGGTCAAGGTCACAAAGAGAAGACAAAGGTTAAATGAAGGTCTACGCCATAACTTCTGAACCACTCGACATAAATGGATGAAATGTCACATACATATGAATAATCAGAGGACGATGTGTCTTGAACACGAATCAGGTTCTTACGCCAAAGGTAAAGATCGTATTATAGGAGGGCACATTGATGTCGTTCGTCCACAATAAATAATAATAATAACTTATTTTTATTAAAGTCAGAATTTTGCAGTAAGAGTGGAATTTTTATGAAATTTGAGAGAGGTTCTATTTGTAAAAAAGGTCTAAATGCAAATCTCTTCTTTTTCAGTAGACGCAAGAGAAGTAATACTTATGAAACTACTTTAAAAATTTGTCCTCCTATAATTAGTACGGAATATTTTCAAGAAAAGGAAGCGGTCCCCCTATAATTATTGGTTCGCGAGACTTACTTATTCTTCATGTAAAGGTTTGCATTGTATTTTGAATTAATTGTCTGAACGCAATTCAGAAACTATCCTAATTAACCGATGTTCGCAAAATGGGCTACATTAAAGAAGCGTTAAGTTGGTTAGTAGTTGCAAAAAACTTCTTTTTTCTACGTGAAGGTCAAAATATGATGATAAATGGATGAAATGTACTTATAAGCGGGTCCCTTTAATAAAAATGCCCTTCCAGTGTCGGGAGAACGGGATCTAACCTAGGTGCGAATTTCTTAATGGTTCCTGGACTGTTTTCCCTCTTGTTTATGGTTCATTCGTTTTTCTGTATCCACCCGAAGATGATGCCAGTGGGCATCGAAACTGTTGTGGAAATAAACTCTGTCTATTAGAGGGGTTTTTATTATCATGGCTAGAAGTTGCATAATACGCCATACTGTGGTTCATAAATACATTTAAGGCGCCTATATTGTTTACTGTCAATATATTTTAGCTTCCTCGATCATCATTCTGTAGAAATCTTGTCAGTAGATTTCACAGGGTTGATAATCTTAATCTTATTCTTCTTTTGGAAGACTGACATTAATTTGCTTAATAATTCATTTTGTCAGAGGAAATTAGACCCCGAGTTCTTTGATGTGTTCTGTTAAATTAAGGTTCCACAGGATTTTTATTTGGGTGCCAATCAAACGTCCATTAAAAAATATACTTATCGTCATAAACAAAAAATTCCGTTTCATCAAAACGAATATACTTTCATCATCAAAATATTTATTCGTCATCAAAAAAATGAAGTGTCATCAAAAATCATGAAAAATCATCAAATATATTATTTTGTCATCAAATTAATGAGTTTGTTCATCCAAAAAAAACTTTTCATCAAACTGATACTTGTGTCATCAGAAAATTTTGTTCGGTCATCTAAATAATTAAATCAATCATCATTTTCAATTATTTGAAATAAACACTGCCGGACATCAACTCGGCCGAATTATAGCCTGAATGGAGACTAGCTCGTGAAACGTAAACAAACACCGAAAGTGGGCTGGGCTTTGAAGATGAGGAAAAACGTGAAGTTAAAACACGTAAATAAACATAAACATAACCAAACCAAACCAAACCAAACCAAGCAAACCTAACCTAACCTTATTGGTGAGGGAAGCTATATTTTTGGGGCCTCTTTGCGAGTGACCCGTTGCCCACGTCGGGCTAATATCATGAAAAAGAAAAACCTATAGTGTTTTTCATTTACCATTAATTATTCGGACTATAGTGGATTTAATTTTCCCAGAAGAGTTCCTTGTTCTATGCACGGTCTGTGTATCATGAAAAAACCTCAGGGAACCATTCTGAGTTCAATTCCATACACTGTGTGTGTGTGTATATATATATATATATATATATATATATTATATATCCTGGATGGAATGATTTTATTGCCCCCCTGAAGAGGGAATCGAAAGACGCCTAAGATTTGTGGTGCTTTTATGGTAGACCCAGATTAGGACCAGCATACACGAATGTGTGTAGAAGTAGGGGTCAGTATCAGGCGGCCATAAGGCGATGTAAACAGGAAGAAGAGTCTATTCGAGCATCAAAAACCTGCGAAGCTCGCATAAATAACGATAATAAATTTTGGAAATTTGTTAAGAATCAAACGGGTGTCAAAAATGTCCTCCGACAATCGATGGGGTGTCGGGGGAGGATGAAATTGCAAAGCTGTGAAAAAACCACTACTCTAACATTCTTAACAGTGTGAGTAGGGATAATCTTAAGATAGATTACAGCGAGGGACTGTGGGAGGGACAAGGGAAAATACTTTGATATCAGTTCCTGAAGTAGAGAGGTTAATTAAAGTTAAAGACTGGTTCTGCGTCAGGGGTAGATGACCTATCGAATGAGCACTTATAATATGTCAATGACGTAATATGTCTGCATATATCATTGCTCCTTTCAGCCATGTTTGCTCCAGGGCTGTGGAGTCGGCACATAAAAAACCGACTCCGACTCCTCAATTTTTTGTCTATCCGACCCCGACTCCGACTCCGAAGGTATATTAATTCTAAATCTGCTATGATGATAATTACACAAGAGGCATTTCATCACCACCACGTAAAGCATCATCATCTGTGGTCATTGTTACGGTAACTTTGTCTGTAGTAAAGAATCTTGTAAGTGGTGCTTGTCGTTCAGTAGATTTCTGATCTTTTGTTAACTTTGAAGTAGTTCGAAGGTTTTTATTACTATCTTTCTCAATGACAACTTCTAAAATTTTCGGATGGAAACGCTGCAAATGTCTTTTCAAATTTGATGCTCTGGTTGGTGCATTTTTATCAGAGCCAGTAAAACCACTGATTTTTGCTTCACATAATTTTTCATCATCATCATCATCATCTATCATACACTGACACACGAAATGTTTCCCATCTGTGGTTATTGTAAAATATTAAAAAACTGCAGACTTTGTTGGAAGTGTCTTTGCCATTGTGAAAGTAGTTTTAGACTTGAAAGTTAAAAACTTATGAAATTTAGAAAGAACTCGAAATTAAATAAGCATTAAAAATAAAAAATATTATCTGAAAAGAAAAAATGAATTAATGGCATTAGTGTCTGAAATGGAAAACATTGTGTTTATTATTTAAGTGGTTTAACCACCATAGCTGCCAGTGATATCACACACAAAAACATATTTTATTAAAATTTATATTGAGGTCGGAGTCGGAGTCGGTACATTTTTACCGACTCCGACTCCACCAAAATTGCTTCCGACTCCACGACTCCACAGCCCTGGTTTGCTCATAGCTATATCCCAGCAGAGTTCATGAGGGTATATATATCTTGCCCCTGGTCAAAAATAAGTATGGAGACATTCTGTCCAGCAATAATTACAGGCCTCTTGCTGTCGCTTCCTGTTTCTCGAAACTACTAAAAAAATTCTTGTTGCTATTTATAGCTGTTTTCCTAGTAAGGCATAAGATAGAGTGAAACAATATTTTATTTGCAAAACTAGAAGACAGGAAGGTTCCCATGTACATATTAAATTTATTGAAATTTTGGTATTCCCACCAATCTTTTACCGTTAGCTGGGGCAATGTACTATCCGAATGTTTTGGCTACTCTTGCGGGGTAAGACAAGGCTCCTTGCTCTCCCCTATGTTGTTTAATGTGTATATTGACGGATTAATTGCGTCACTTAATGAGGCAACAATGGGATGTTGTATAGATAATACAAGGATAAATAACTTAGTTTATGCCGATGATATGGTGTTAATAAGTCCCTCTGTTAAAAAGTCTGGATCGGCTACTAAAAGTCTGCGAAGTGTATTCGCAGAAACATGATATTCCTTTTAATGTTACAAAAATTAAGGTTATGTAATTTCATCCTAAAAGCTCTAATCAGCCAGCTGATATTAGGTTTAAAATGAAAGGTGAAGTCATTGAAGAAGTACAAGAGTTTAAGTATTTGGGTAAACTATTACAAGCGCCTTGAGTGATGACTCGAATATAAGAAAATCTCGAAGCCTTTGTGCCAAAGCGAATATGACCATAAGGAACTTTCGGTTCTGTACAAGTGCAGCTAAAGACACACTCTTCCATTCTTGCTGCAGTTAATATTTACCGACAGCAACTCTGGGTGAATTATAAAAAAGGTTCTGGCAGCGCCCTAAATTTGCTGTACAAAAGGTATTTTAGATTCTTACATAAATTACCCCCGAGATGCTCGGCTTCGCAAATGTTTGCTACCCGCAATGTTTCGAGCTTCCCGGAGGTAACAAGACGTGCTCAATACAGTCTGATGCAAAGAATTAAAAAATCAACCAACCCGATTATCCAAGCTATCCATGAGTCCTGCCGTTTATCCTCTAAACTATGGAATTCTTGGTACGAAAACGTCTGTCTGTAGCTTCACTTAACTGCGACATTACTGTATTATTTCTAATCAACTGTATACAATATATTTCTGTCCTTAGTATATGAACTGTTATTGTATTAATAATATTTGTCATATGGACTATAGTCTGCCAATAAACCTTTTGATTTTCACTTTTTTCATATATATATATATATATATATATATATATATATATATATATATATACACACACACACTTTTAACAATAAATAAAACTCGAGAGATATCTGCCGGTTTCCCGATCCTTCAAGCGGTCTTTTGAATAGGGCGCTGGCTTTCCTGTCCACACAGCCATACGGTCACGGGAATAAAGCACGCGCACGCACGCACGCGCACACAGTATCATATATATATATATATATATATATATATATATATATATATATATATATATATCACACACACTTTTAACAGTAAATAATACTCGCCAGAGATATCTGCCAGTTCTCCTGTCTTCCATGTATGCGTCACGCTTGCATGTAACAAGCGTCAAAGGCCATAAGCTGAGGCTTGGAGAACAGTAAATGAAAACAGGTTGGTTCATATTAACACTTGAAGTGAGCTTATTTATAATCTCGTGTATTAATGATGTACTCAATTAATTAACTGAACTAGAGAATAAAAACAAACAAAAGTGTGACGCTCGTTACATAGCAAATGTGTAAATTCAAATCATCTCGCAGTACTATGGTTAAGAGTTGAGACTGTCCTCTTTATATAATTTTAAACTATAAAACCTGGCCTTTAAAATGGTGAAATCAGGTTTTTTATATTCATAAAAGAAAACCATTTTAAAGTGCTATGAATTTCTCAATTTTTTTTTTTTCAATACTCGTAGATTACACATTGCAATATGTATTAACATTTCCTTGTATAATTTTTCCTGTGCTTCATCTATGTAATATTTCTTTTTAAATTTAAAAAATACAATTTTTTAGCATTCAAATGATACCAGTTTCAACCGGTTTCAATTCCCTTTTATTATTTTTTTCTATTTTGGTCTTGAGGTTTCCGTAGAATGACCCGTGAAATAACTATACAATAATAATGATTGGGGGTTGTTTAACCTCCTCCGCAACATCTAAGGTCATATGACGGAGGGGACCTAAAGCTTTACGTGGGATCCGAACCACGGGTCGCTACATAATCTGGACACGGGGGACGGTCTCCCATCCAACTACTACCCAGACCCAATATCGCTTAACTTCGCTGATCAACGGAAAGCGGTGTTACGACATTGGCTACAACGTAGCCCTACAAAACGATACAAAGGACACTAGACAGCGACACACCGTGGCTGATCCCTACGAGGCTGTCCGTTTAAGAACGAAGGTTAGAAGATAAAAGAAAATTTAAGACAAATGAGACAAAAATACTGTCCATTCATTCATTTTCACATTATCAAACTTTTAAAATAAAAGTTAACATCATTCTTTAGACGAAATAATTTAAAAACTTTGAAAATTTTATAGGATATGATTATTCGCATCATTAGGTCTAAGATGGGGGGGGGGGACAAGCTTGACCTTCGTTAGAATGAACAATTCGAGCGGAAGCAAACTAAGATATATATATATATATATATATATATATATACACATTCAACTGCAAAGAACACGCAGTATAAATAACGTAAAGAACGACGCTTGTATAGGAGATATTCCGCGCAAGACGAGAGAGAGAGAGAACGAAACATGAAAAAATGAGGTAACCACCCGGGAATCGAACCCGGGATCTTCCGATTGCCGGTCAGATGCGATACCATTACACCATGGGCCTCACTCTTCCAAATGCCGTAATTCTTCTACATACTCGTATATATAGGTTAAACCGACAAAGTTATTTCAGAGAGTAAGACAATGCCATTATATGAATTATTTGTTACTCAACACACATCCAGCCAATCGGTACTCCACTTGTCGCCAAGTGTCCGCTTTGTTTTAGACGATAATATTTTGGTAGTAATGAGAATCAATAATAATAATAATAATAATAATGTTGTATCGACCATAGTGTAAACTGAGCTTCATGAGTGTTTATGCTTTTACGTCACTTCGTTTAAAATATCGGAATTTTTTATTTCAGACTTTTTTCGGACACCATATATGTAGGTGTCCGGACAACTGCACCCGGACAACCGCCCTCCGGACAATCGCCCCCCGGATTATTGCCCCCGTAAGTAAATAAAAATTAAATAGAAATTAAATTTACGTTTAAAAAATGGCAAGCTAAAACAATATTTAACAACATTATTGCCAATTCTTGCTTAATTTTGCTTGTAGCCTGAAAAAAAATTATATTTAAAAAGTTAGCAATATTTAACAAAATTTTTCAAATTATTGCTTACTTATTTATAATAAAATTATGAAGTTTAGCTACTTAATTTTATTTAAACAGTTGGCAAGACTTATTGTATTTTATATATACTATGGATTAATTAATTATATTTAAACAGTTGGCAACACTTATTGAAAGGTCGTTTTGAAAGTCATAGTTGGTGGTTGCCTTAGAAAGTTAAATTTAGTGCTTGATCTACACGCAGTGCGCAAACAGCTCTACAAATTCTTTCTGTGATTTTTATACCCCCCTATCATGGAGTTTGTCAAAAGTGAACGTGGAAAAATTAAGCTTATATACGATGGGTTTATTTATGTGGAGCAGAAAGAACTTGCAAATAATATTATATCTTATGAATGTGAAAAACGTCGCCATGGTAACTGCAAAGCGAAAATAAAAGTTTGCGGAGAAGAAATAGTTGGTTTCGTAAATGACCACACCCATTCCGCTGAAATAGGTCGTCCAGAGGTCCTGTCTCTACGTCGGAACATGAAGACAAAGGCAAAAAACACGCAAGAGACATCACAGCAAATCATTACACAATCTGTTGTTGTTGTTGTTTTTGTTGTTTAGCCGATCAGCCCACCCTGATCGAGCAAGCCGGCGGCACGCAGGTAACCGATCGCCCTCTCCGGAGTGGACCAGAGGTTCAGCGCACTAGTGATGTTGTGTTGTGTTGTGTTGTGTTGTGTTCGTTGTTGTACTAGAGCGATACACACTCTCATAATGTGTTCAATTGTTTGTGGTGTGTCCTGGCACAGGTGGCAGGTGTCGTCTAGTCTGTGTTCATATGTTAGTAAGTTGGGGTGATGTCCACATCGGAATCGTGCTAAGTTAACTCGATCCGATCTGCTCAGGCTGATCTCTGACCTGTTAATGGGTGGCGGCTTCGCACCTAGGACCGCATTCGGACCGAGTCGTGTCAGTGCTTTGTGGGTTAGTGTGTGTGTGTGTGTGTGTGTGTGTGTGTGTTTTCTGTACTGTGTGATGTCTGTGGGGCGTGATATGGAATGGAGTATTTGGTTATAATGTCTTTCTGGTGTTACCTTAATGGTGCGAGGTGTTGGTGCATGATTGTACATGTAATGGCAAGGGTGTTGTGGGTTAGTTGTCGCTGCTGCCATGAATTGTGTTCCCCTCATGTCTAAATGTTCCCTAACTTTCAGTATTTTTGTTTCTGTGTGCAGGTGTTCTATTGGTGTTGTTTGAGTGCATCCTGTAATGATACGAAGTGCGTTGTTTTGTATTGTCTGTAAGGTGTTTATGTGTTGAGGGGATATCTGAAGCTGCATCGACGCAACTACCTCCTGTACAGCATATTCGACGTGAAATTAGACGCCAAAAACAAGCTGTTAGTGCCCCTCATCCAATTCCCTCAAACCTTAGTGAACTACTTGTTCCCGAAGAGTATAAAAAAACAGCTGATGGTGAGAATTTCTTGCTGTATGACAGTGGACAGAGCGAACAGCGCATGCTTATTTTTTCCACTGTTCAAAACATGAGGCTACTAGAGAATTCCGAAGATTGGTTTGGTGATGGCACTTTTAAAATTGTACCGGAATTGTTCTATCAACTGTACACCATTCATGCTTTGACTTTAAAAAGAATTATTCCGTGTGTTTATGCGCTATTACCAAACAAAAAGCAAGCCACTTATCAAGATCTCCTTCATCAACTGCTTAAAATCAACCCAATGCTTAGTCCAAAAACTTTCCTCATTGACTTTGAAGAAGCTGCTAGAAGTGCCATTGAAGAGGTCTTCCCTAGCATAGCAATCAAAGGTTGTTTCTACCATCTTGCCCAAAACATATATCGCAAAGTGCAATCCGAAGGTTTACAAGTAAAATACCAAACAGACGCCGACTTCTCCTTAAAAATTCGCATGATACCAGCTCTAGCATTCGTCCCACCAAATGAAGTGGTTGATGCATTTCAAACGCTTGAAGAAGTTATTCCACCTGAAGCTGAGCCTATCACAGATTACTTTGAAGATACCTACATTGGCAGGAGACGACGACGTAACAGGCGGGAACCACGGTTTCCCATTAGTATGTGGAATATGCATGATCGTGTTGTTGATGAGTTACCTCGGACAAATAACTCATTAGAAGGATGGCATAGTCATATGCAAGCAAACATTACTGCACATCATCCGAACATCTAGAAATTCCTTAAAATTTTAAAGAGAGAACAGGCTCTGAACAACGTTACAATTAACCAAATGATTGCAGGTCATCAAGAACCCCCGAGAAAAAGAAAATATGAAGACTTAACAAAAAGAATATTGAACATCGTTGAAGATTTTGAGAATCGCGAACTAATTAATTTTTTAAGAGGTATCGCCTATAATTTGAATTTTTAGCATTAAAACCTCTTTTCCAAGCAAGTTTTAATTTTTTTTAGTAAATTTTAATAAATATGAACTCTTTCATAAGTTTGTTTTTTATAAATATTAATAAATTTAATTCCTATTTAATTTTTATTTACTTATGGGGGCAATAATCCGGGGGGCGGTTGTCCTACGGGGGCGGTTGTCAGGGGGCGGTTGTCCTAGCACCATATATGTATATCTACAGGGTGTTCCTAAATTATCTTTCCTATTTTGAATGTAAATTAAAGAATAAATAAGATATACAAGCATGTAATTTGCACCATCTTGTAGCTCAACTCAAAGAATTTTTAGTAAAGCTGTTTTGGGGTAATTAAAAAACCACGTGGTCCTTTTTCGGTTGGTTTTCAAACCCGTCCCCCCTCCCTTGTGGTCATTTGTGGCCAATGACTTAAACCCCCCTCCAAAACCACGTGGTCTTCTGATGTCACCACCACCCACTTCTTAATCTTATGTAAGATGTAAGGTGCCATATTAAATTTCTTATATTATTGAGAGGTAATGAGGTAAATGAACAATTAAAAGGCATATCTTCTAAATAAACTCTATTAATTGGTTGCTTCTTTAATTCAAAATAATATCTTGACTAATATTATAAACAAGATATTTTAATGATTAGTATTGGCCACGTGGTTAAACGTCAAGAACCCCCCCTCCCCATGTAGCCATTGGTGGTCAAATAAGGAACCTCCCCCATGTGGCCATTGGTGGTCAAATAAGGAACCTCCCCCCTCCTTTAAGGACCACGTGGTTTTTGAATGGCCCTTTTCTTTCAGGTGTCTCTCCAGTGAGTGGAGTAACTCCGAAAAGAGAAGGCTCAATGCGTCGTGTAGCTTGCAGAGACCAAGTCAGTGACTGTGGGCTTCTAATGGTGCAAACTGGACGCTTTTATGTCTATTAGATATCCTTTAATTTAAATTCAAAATAGGAAAGATAATTTAGGAACACCCCATATATATTACAGTGCTCTCTCTGTAAATTTTCTTAGAAAATCCTACATCTATTTTTCAGTTACTTTTTTCCTCCATCTTCTATCACAGATGCAAGTTGGGTTTATTCCTGTTGCATTTGCAGGTTTAAAGGTTATAAAGAATGTCGAGATGCCGTGATAAACAGAACTCGAAAATAGTTTGACGAAACAGCGTATCCATTACGTAAATACAATAACTTCCTTTACGACCGTGTGGTTACATCGTATGAGGTGGTTACATCACATACTGTATATAGATTTTTATTATAGATATTAAAAATACCCCTTTTTATCTGTCCTTCATATGCTTCATTTTTTCCTTTATCTCTGAACGAAATATATATATATATATATATATATATATATATATATTATATATGAGTGTGTGTATATATTTGATATTTAGGGAGAAAGTAGATTATGTTCTTTCAATAACATTTTCATTTCTGAGTTTAATTCATGCGCGCTGTTAAGAGAGAACAAAGGTAGGGAAGGCAGAAAGTAAGTATGTTGGGAGCGGGGGAAGAGCTTCAGCTTGTTTTGACGCATCGTATCCTGAAGAGTGAACCTGTTTCATGCGAGCTCTCTCAGAGTATATTCTTTCACCATGAATGATGAACGACGAAGGAGCATCTTCACCAATGAATTAACGTCTTTCAACTCTCGACACAATCTTTTCTTCTTTTGACCAATGTTTACGAGCGGTTTTAATCTAACTTTCTATCATTATTCAAACTCTCTTCATCTTACCAACAATTATTAGCTATATATATATATATATATATATATATATATATATATATATATATAATATATATATATATTGTGGTGCAGCTACTATTTGATTGCACTTACTGCGCGTGGGTTCACTTCTTCAATATAGGGGGATAAACACGGATAGCCTTTAATTTATACGCACAATTTTCTGCGGCTTGCTTGAAACCCCTTTTTATTTTCTAACGTTATCATACCCTCAACTTATAAGAAAGTTTTTGCGAGGCAGCATAGAAACAACATAATCCCTCGTATACATTTTTATTTCGCAAAAATAAAATTTCACCCACAATTGTCCGTTATTGTCTGAATTCGTTTTCAGATCGGTACTTCCAAATTTTAGTTCGTTAATAATGGGACTTCCAAAAAGATTTTGCAGAAGTTAGATTCATTCTCAATTTTTTTTCTTTAAGTGGGACTTAAGATATACAACTAACGCGACACTTAATTAATAGTTCTTGAATATAAATGTTATTTATAGGAAAAAAAAAAAATTTAAAACTTCTTTCTCACGAGTTCCGCAGATTTTGAGAAACAAGTTCATCAAACTATTTATTTTAGAACAAATTGTATCGAGTAATTTGTGGTAATTACTCAAAATAAACGCACCATATTTAGAATTTAGAATATCGACCAGTGAAACAGTGAAAATGTCAAAACAATCAAAGAAAGGACACGCTATAATTCAAGTATGAAACCTTGAATGTGCCACTTAATGTCTAGAAGGCAAGACCATAACTTAATTTTGAAACCGCAACAGGGCCACTTAACCTAGAGGGGCAAAAAACTATAACCGAGGTCATGAACTAAATTACAAATTCAGTATGCCTCCAAATTATTTAGACTCCAGCTAATTGTAGTCAAAATAGCTGGTACCCCGCCTTTAATTGACATACCAGCTAGTAGTATGGCTGAAAAAAGGTAGACAAAAATTTTGGCACGAAGGTTGAAGATGGGAGAGAGGTTTATGAAGTATAGTTTAAGGGAGCGTGTATGTATCTTTAACGTATATATGAATGTATGCTAATATTATTATTCTATTTTTTATACTGAACATTAAAGATCACACATATTGGGTTTATTGGGTCGAATCTTGTCAGTTTGAAGAAGAGGTGTAAAATACCTACGAACTAATTAGGATGCTTTTGCTTTAACATCATTAACGACGGACAAATGGTGGTTACTTATAATTAATGGTCATATATACATACTCGTGATGGATGAATGTGAATTTGGATGATACGGTAAATAGATAATAAAATGTTGGTTAAGGAACAATATATATAAGGTTTTAGTCAGCTGGAAGTAGCTTCCTTGCTTAAACAATATTAAGGATAAGAAGATAGAGTCTGGTTATGGTATATTAATTAATTAATCGATGCTTTCATAGCGTATGTAAAAAGGATGAAAAGTTTAAAATCTTTTCGATAAGGCATCATTCCGCCCATTTCAGGATACGAGCAGCTCGCAACAGTATTGCCAACAAATAGGGGGGTCAATGTACTGACGAGGCTTCGGTACGTGGTTCATCACAACTGAGGGCAGCAATGTTCGGGGTCAGCCCAGTCCAAACAACTTCCAAACCCATATTCATTTTCGCGCAATTTTTGTTAGTTTGTACTGCAGACACCTTCAGTTATTATCAGTCCTGGTGCATGATCCTTCAGGAGCAAGATGTGCCACAATTTTGTATTTTCTCCCTAAGGTAGCGCAAATTTACCTGTATCAATTACAGACTGGTACTATCTCAGGCTTGCTCTACACAAATTGGACCAAAAACCACAAGTATCTGCAATCGCAAACATTCCTTATACAGGCCTGTATTTATTTAAGAGTAATGGTGTGTGTGTGTGTATATATATATATATATATATATCTATCAGAGCTGGGCACCGCAAACTCAAAATCACTTCCGCAATCGCAAATCCGCAAACTCAAACCTTACCTTCCGCAACCGCAAATCCGCAAACTGCTTGCCATTTTTGGTGCCGCAAACGCAAATCCGCAAACGCAAACCATCTTTCCAATTTTTACAGTGCTGGGCACTTCCGCAAACCGCAAATTCCGCAATCGCAATTTTAACTATAAAAAGTATCCAAAACATTAAAGAGGTATAAAAAGTTTTTATATCTTTTTAATGTTTAATGTTTTAGCCTTGTTTTTATTAAAAACAAGGCTAAATAATTTATTACAATAAATCACTATTGTAGAAGAAATAAAAATACTACATATATTGATATATTATATTGAACAAAAACACCTCCTGCAAGTAAATAGTAAATAAATTAAATAATAAATTTAATCATTTGAATTTCATGAATTTTGAGACTTAGACACGTTAGAGAAGACTGTACTGTAACTGTAGTAACTGTACACACATTACATTACACAAGTTAAATTAAGTTAACACTGTGACTGTACACAACTTGAACTCACTGTACAACTCAACCCCTCTAGCCTCTACAAGTGTACGCCTCTGGCTTTGTCAACAAGTTCAGCGGGCTTGGCCAGTGGCCACGTGGGAAATTTGCGGAAAGATTTGCGTTTGCGGTCTTAGTTCTGCAACGCAAATTCACTAATTTGCGATGACTTTGCCGCAAACGCAAATCCCCAAACGAAAAACATACTTCCGCAATTGCGGAATTTGCGGTTTGCGGAAGTGCCCAGCTCTGATATATATATATATATATAATATATATATACAGTATATACACACACACAGGTGTTTTAAAGTCCCTGTCTATTTTGGTGAAAATGTAGCAAAAAGGGTAAAATTCAATAATATAATAGAAGGCATACATTTAATGAATACTTAAGCATATGATTCTACATGAGCACCATCAGTATCTCTACAGAGTTCAAATCTGTCAGCAGCATTACGGAACACATTTTGGAGCATGACAAGGGTTATTTTTGTCGCTGCTATTTTTGTCGCTGCTATTTTTGTCGCTGCTGTTACGATGTGACTTCCAAAAAGATCTTTCAGAAAACAAAACAAAACAAACCTAGAATAAAATTCAAAAAACTTCTAGTACTGCATATATATATATATATATATATATATATATATATATATATATATATATACAGGGTGGGCGGAAAGTAGCTCCCTATTTTGGATTGGTAAAAAAATACGTATATTATCCATTTATTTCAGAAGAAATAATATGAAAAGGTAGGCATACATGGTAGGTTTTCTCTGAAATTCAATGTGGGCTCCAACTCTTTCCACCAGCTTCTGGAGCCGCCCAGGAATGGCGTCCACTGACTTTAGCAGGAACTCCGGCGGGATGGAGGACATGACTTCCCGAATTCGGTCCTCCAGTTCTTCCAATGTCCTCGGTTTGGTGCGGTAGACTTCTTCCTTTACCCACCCCCAAAGAAAGAAGTCGCACGGTGTCAAGTCGGGGCTCCTGGCTGGCCATTGATGTGGACCACGACGACCCATCCAACGCCCAGGGAAGTGGGCATCCAGCCACTCACGGACAACAAGAGCGAAGTGCGGAGGGGCGCCATCTTGCATAAATATCAGATCGTCGATGTTCTCCCATGTGCTGACAACCGGCCAGACCTCGTTTCGCAACATAGCAAGGTACCGCTCAGCATTTATGGTGTTGCGCAGAAGGAACGGGCCCACAACCTGATCTGAGGTCATACCACACCACACCGTTACACTGAACCGATTCTGCCGTTTTTCAGCGGTAACCGTGCGACTTCTTTCTTTGGGGGTGGGTAAAGGAAGAAGTCTACCGCACCAAACCGAGGACATTGGAAGAACTGGAGGACCGAATTCGGGAAGTCATGTCCTCCATCCCGCCGGAGTTCCTGCTAAAGTCAGTGGACGCCATTCCTGGGCGGCTCCAGAAGCTGGTGGAAAGAGTTGGAGCCCACATTGAATTTTAGAGAAAACCTACCATGTATGCCTACCTTTTCATATTATTTCTTCTGAAATAAATGGATAATATACGTATTTTTTTTACCAATCCAAAATAGGGAGCTACTTTCCGCCCACCCTGTATATATATATATATATAATATATATATATATATATATATATATATATATATATAATATATATATATATATATATATAATAAATATATATATATATATATATATATATATATATATATATATATATATATATATATATTATTGTCCTAAATAGAGTTGGGTGCCAGAGGACGTGTCGCTAGACGAAAGCCATTGCTCTCTGAAACTAATAAGAGGAAACGATATGAGTGGATGAAGGACATTTGGATGAATGTAGAATAAGTCAATAAATTTTCTAATTAGATTTAATAAATTTGTAATTAGATATTGTGAAAGATAAATATTGATAAATGTTAAGTAAGGATCATGTTATATTAATAAAATTTTGTCATTTCGTCAATTTATTTTATCTTTATTTTCAATATTTTTCTGTATATTCCTTTTCAAAACTGATCCTTTGACTTAAGACTTAAGGTTTAACTTTGTTCACAAAGATTACCTGTTGTTTTTGTTCTCCTTCTCAAAAGTAAGTAATTAATTAGTCTTTTATTCGAATGGTTTAATACGAATTTAATACTCTCTCAAGGACCAGTTAAGATAGATTTTAATTGGCCTACTTGCATAAGGGCGTGTTAAATAAAAGAATAATCAGGACGCATAAAATTAAAATATATGTACAGGAATACCTCAAAATTCGTCGTCAATCTTTTACTACTAAAAGTTACGCAATCCGTCGTCTATATTCTCAGATTCGTCAGTTTTTGGAAAAAATATTTTAAAAAAACGATCGAAATTGACGACATTCAACTGTTTACCAACGCAAATTCACGACGAATTTCGAGGTATTCCTGTACTAATATGGATAATAATGAGCTTAGTATAAAAAATAAAAATATACAAATATACTTGAAGTTGATTTAGTAAAGTAGACAGTAAGTAATAAGTAGAAAGTAGAATTCCGAAATCCGAGTCGTATATAGAGTTTCATGCGCGCAATTTACGTAATCGTGTGGGTGTGTATAATGTGTGTGCGTGTGATATTTAAACGAATATTTTATACAAGTTATTTGATGGATTTCTGCATTTCTTTAACATATTGTCATATATATATATATATATATATATATAATATATATATATATATTATATATATATATATATATATATATATATATATAGGGTAAAACGTCTTTCCAAACCTTACTTTATGATGGGCTTTCTTCGTTTTAATTAATGATGATTTAAAACGTTTTTACTCAGTCACTATAAACAAATGTATATTAATGTACGACAGGACATAGACAGAATGGAAAAAGTGCAGCGACGGGCTACTAAGATGATTCCCAGACTGAAAACAAATCCTACGCTGCCCGTTTGGAAAATGTTAAATTTATTCTCACTCGTTAAAGGCGAATTGGAGGAGATTTAATCCAGGTGTTTAAAATAATTAAGGGTTTTGATAATGTCGACGCCGAAAAATATTTCGCCTTCAGGAATGCAGATAGAACTCACGGTAATGGTTTCAAATTAGTGGATAAACATATTAATTCTAATGAAACTAAACATTTTTTGTTCAATCGTGTGCCAGCGTAGTTCAAAGTAATTCGGTCTAATCTTTTAAACAGAGACTAGATGTTTATCTTGCCTTAAACTCCCAGTTAGAAGCATTTCTTAGAGCGTAGAAGTATTGTAGAATTTTCACTCGGATTTCCTCCTCTTTAATTTAAGATTTTTCCATTATTTTTAAATTTCTTTCCATCCTTTCAACCTCTTTTCTCTCTTTTGTTTTAAAACTTTCACTTTCTTTAAATTTTCTTACTTCCTTTAACCTTCCTTCTTAACCAGACAGCCTCGTAGGGATCAGCCGGTCTGTTGCTGTTTGATGTCCTTTGTATAGTTGATTCATGTGAAATGGGACAGTACAAAACCTGCCTCTTCTCTCATTCCAGTGTGCTTCTATTTCATTTCTAAGGAAAAGGACAAAACCTTCGCGTATTTTCCATATGTACATTATTGTGTACTGTTCTTGTAGTCGAGACCAGTAGTCTTCATCCTTCGTTTCCTCTATCTTAGACGTAAAAGTCCTTTGAATGGCTTCTATGTTCGCGATGTCTCGTTTTTTGTATGGGCTTGTGAGTAGTAGTGTTGAAAAATAATCGAAACTTCACAAACCGGTTTTTAATCGAGCTGTTTTTTGAAAACCGGTTTTAACCGGTTATGACCGAAAACTATAGTAATTTTTAAAAGCCACAATTGAAAGGTACTGACTTTAACTCTTAACAAGCATAGCTTATCGCCTATTTTTTGGTCAAAAGAATGCAAAAATGCAGCATCATATGTATGCATATGAATAGGAAAATGACAACTGACATTTTATTTTAGCCAAAATAATACATTATTCAAACAATTTAGATTTGAAATAATTTTTTAAAATAAAACATCTATACTTAGAAAGAAATAAACTTCTTTTTGTAAAAAAATTATAAAGAATAAAAATAAAATCTCTCTCTATTTTGGAAAAAACATTGAAATAAAAATTTTTAATAAAAAAACTTTACCTAGAAAACAGAAAATTGACTTCGTGTAAGAAAAAATATATAAATTAATTTAGATTTTATCCCTAGTTTGGAAATGACATCTTAAGAAACAAAGGGCATTAAGGGTCTTATACTGCGAATAGGGCTTTAGTCGACTGACTCTACACTACAGCCTACATGATGAGACAAACTGAAGATCGAGTTGCCAGATAGGCAAAAATTATACTGAAGAGCAGTTGCCAGTTTGTCACAATTTAACTTAATAGGTAATGTATTCGAAGTTATTTTTTGTGCACTGTAGCGGTCGCGCAAGTTTGAGCCAAATAAAAATCAATCGATAAAACCGGTTTTTTCTTTCGGTTTTCGATTTTTAGGGGAATTTTTTGAAAACCGGTTTTTACAAACCGGTTTTCAACACTAGTGAGTAGTAAGCAATACTCAATTATTGGTAGGACTAGACTTTTCCATAATTTGAGTATGATGTTTGCTTTTCTGCTGTGGACGCTCCTCCAGATGGTTCTCATTATTTTTTTAGCTCCTGTAATTTTAATGTTATAGTGCTCTCTGAATTCTGCATCCGACGATACTACTCCAAGATTCCTGTCTTGTGGGTTTGGTGTTATCTGTTTGGCTTGCAGAGTTTTGTATCCTTTATTCTGTAGCCCCTTGTTATTATCATATCTTAGAAGTTGGAATTTTTCTTCGTTGAACTTCATATTGTTGTCTTCTGCCCATTTGAATAATGTTTCAATGTCATTTTTGTCATTTTTCTACGTCATCTTCGTTTGATATTTCTTTGTATATCTTTATGCCATTTGCGAAACATGATACAATACTGTCATTAATATCTACATCAATGTCTGCAATCATTTTTATGAACAGCAAGGGAGCTAATACTGTACGTTGTGGGAGAGAGCTCATGACTTCTCCGACTTCATATTTAACTCCATTTACTACCACTCTGTGTTCTTTTGGTCAGAAAATGAAATATTCATCTTCCCAGCAATTCCTGTATTCTTAACTTTGTGTGCTATAATCCCTAGGTCACATTTATCGAGGCTTTAGCAAAGTCAATATATATTACATCTATGTTTTGTCCTCGACACAATGTTTCCAATATTTTCTCTTGGTTGTCTAATAACTGTGATAAGTATGATCTTCCAGTCCTGAAGCCATGTTGGTTTGGACTGTATATATTCTTTTCTTGTCGGTAATGAGTAGTTTTGCCTCTAATTAAACGTTCAAAGCACTTTATAAAGTGGGAGGTGAGAGCTACTGGCCGATAATTCTTAGGTATTGATCTGTCACCTCCTTTAAATAAGCGGACAATGTTCGCGTTCTTTAATGGAAGTGGAATTTTGTCCTGTGTTGAGTGATTTCCTCCACAGTAAATATAGAGGCATAGCAATATTCTTTTTACATTTCCTCAGAAACGTGGTACTCCATGTGTCTGGCCCTGAAGTTTCTAGCATTTGCGATAGAGCATTAATTATATCTTCTTCCGAGCACTTTAAGAATATTAATAGGTTCGTGCCCGAACTTGTTCGTGACTGATTTGTATCAATGTCAAAAAATTAATCTGGATTTTCTATTCTTCTCAGACTTAGGGGTGCTAAACACAATTAACGTGTTCCTTAAGCAGTTCGCCCATTTTTGTTAGGTCATTTGTGTATTTGGTCGCCCCCATCTCTCAACGTACCAATACTCTCTTTATACTGCATTTTTCTTTTCGCAAACATGCAGAAGTATTTTGGGTTATTTTTGGTTTTCTGCTACCTTGTTTTCCTCCTCGTTTGTTTTAGGTCAATTTCTATTTCGCTTAGTTTTTTCTAGTTTGAGTGTCCTTGCTCAAGTTCTTCACTTGTTGAGATTTTGTACGGTTTGTTTCCGTTATCTAAATAGTGTCCTAATTTTTTTCTCGAGCTTGCTATTATTATACATAATATTTATTCTGAAGTCTTATCGTGAAGTAGCAATTCCCAACTTGTTTTCTTTAAATTTTCATTTATACTTCCCAATCTACTTTCTTTGAAGTTATATTTAAACCTTCAAATATTCCTTCTGACTCTCTGGGATGCGTTTTTGGACCTTTGGTTGCTAACTTTAATTGCATATCGACTAGGTTATGGTCGGAGAAATTTATTTGTGTTACTTTTTTATTTATCACTTTGTAATTGTTATTTGGCAAAATTAAATCCAGAACGTTTTCTTTTCAACTGGCATCACAGATTTCCTGTTTTTTTTTTTATGCAGGAAGGAGGGACCAAGGGCGAATACTCGCAAAAGCGGCCCCCCCCCCACACACACACAAAAGTCAAAATCAAGGTCCAGATTTTTCGAGATGCCTAGACATTCTACATTTGAAAGATTGGAGGTTATAGACAGGGGTAAAGATGGATTGAGGGAGATTGTTCCAGAGATGAAGGATTGAGTAGATAAAAGATTGAAAATACCGATTAACCTTTGCGTTAGAGAGAGTTGGACAGAAAAGGAATGAGAATGTGTGGTACTGCGTGCTCTCCTTAAAGGAGGAGGAATGCAGTTAGAGAGTTCAGAAGAGCAGTGTCCGTTATAATAATGGTAGTAAAGAGAGAGAGGCAACATTGCGGCGAAGAGAGAGGGATTGATTACAGTGAGTAAGAGGCGGGGAACTGATGAGACGAAAAGTCTTTGATTCCACACAGTCAAGTACAGCTATGTGGGTTGAGCCACATGAAAAGCGTATTCCATGCAGGAGCGGACAAGATCCCTATACAGAGACAGCAAATGAGCGGGGATGACTAAACTGTGGAGGTTGTACAGCACACCTAACCTCTTGGAAGGTGTTTTGGAAAGAGTATATGTGTCCTTCCAGGAAAGATTACGAGCAAAGGAACCGCCAAAATGTTTAGAATGTACAATCTGCTCTAGGTCATTTAGGATAGAAAAGTTGTAAGGTAGTTCACCAGGGATGTGAGCGAAATGAGAGGAAAGTAAAGGTGGTGGTGAAAATTGAAATCTCCTAAAATGGAGATTTCAACAAAAGGAGAGTGGGATAGAATGAATTCCACTTTGGAAGTGAGGTAGTTAAAGAATTTTGGATTGTCAGTAGAATTAGGAGAAAGGTAGACAGCGCAGATATATTTATTTTGATTGGCATGTAAGCCACAGTCAAAGGGTACATAATTCGGATTCGAGTTCGGAAAAACGAGAATAAGTTAGGTCATTGCGTACATATACGTAATATCCACCTTTGGAGTGACTGAATATAAAGTAAGAGGGTACAGAAAAGGGGCTGCTGTCAGTCGTCCCAGACACCTGAATCTCAGTGAGGAAAAGAAGGTGAGGTTTAGAGGAGGAATGCATAAGTGGGTGGGTAAGTGCATAATATTTCATGATATTTAAAAGCATTATTGCCTGGGTTCTGTCATCTTTTGTAATGTTACCAGGAAACTTCTCAACATACATAACTTTGTCATTTTTCTTCAATGTTATGAATGGAAAATTAAAATCCCTACAAATTAAAATATTTGGTGCTGGAGTTTCAAGTAATTTTAAAATGTTTTGGTTCATTTGTGTAGCGAATTGGCATTCACTTTTATGGTTTGTAGACATTCATAGTGGTTAGGTTCACTTCTTTTACTTCTAAACCAATAACTTCGACTGTGCTGTTTGATTTTCTTACCTTCACCTCAAACGTGTGTATGTTTCTCACGTAGATGCAACACACTCCTCCTCATCAAGCAACTCTATCTGCTCTGTATATGTTGTAGTCCAGTACTGCTATTTCAGTATCCTCGATGCAGTTTTCAAAGCCTTTTTCACATTTATGTTCCCGTTTAACGTATGATATCTATGGTAGTTTCCAGAGCTCAATTTTGTGAGTATTGTAATTTGCAGTCTGCATGTCCATTATTGTCCAGTATACAGGCCTTGGATTTTGTTTATAATAAATTTATAAGGTTTCTAATCTTCGTAGTTGGTTTTGCTAGATTATGGTCGTTTCCTGGTCGATGTTGTGAGTTCTTGTTTGGTGTTTGGTGTTTTATATATATATATATATATATATATATATATATATATATATATATATATACACACATTCAACTGCAAAGAACACGCAGTATAAATAACGTAAAGAACGACGCTTGTATAGGAGATATTCCGCGCAAGACGAGAGAGAGAGAACGAAACAAATTTTTTCATTTGTTTCGTTCTCTCTCTCTCGTCTTGCGCGGAATATCTCCTATACAAGCGTCGTTCTTTACGATATATTTATATATATATATATATATATATATATATATATATATATATACTATCAAAATCTTATTTTCCAACGAAGGCACAAACAACTTGGAATGTAAAATACTCAATGTATCCCAGTTAAAACTGAAGGGGTTGAAGTGCTTTTATACAAATGCAAGGAGTCTTAGGAATAAAAAAATTAATTATTTAGTTACATCATTAGTGAAAATCTGGCTATAGTCTGCATTTCTGAGACTTGGGTTAGTGAGGCAGCATTCAATGACACTAGAGCAGCGTATGAGTTAAATAGTTATACAATGTAAGCACGCCGGACAAAAAATTAGTCACCCCTAATAGCACCGATAGTAGGAAGTTCAAGGTCACACAGAGGGCGCTGATGTAGCATTGGTAAGTGACAAGTAGCGGTGACGTAGCACACAGGATCAGATCTGTTTCGTGAGGTGGTGAAGAACAAAGTGTGTGTTGGATATAGTCTGCAAAATGGGTCGTGAGGCAGACGTTACTCAGTGGCAAAAAGGAGCCATCGTGTTTGGCAGAGCCCACGGACACAAAATGTCTGAAGTAGTCCAATTTGTTGGTGTGTCACGCGTACTGTCCAGCGAGTTTACAAAGAGTGGTGTAGTTCGCAATCAACTGAAAATCGACGGCGTAACTGTGGCCGGAAAACAATTCTCGACAATAGGGGCCGCCGCCATGTTTCTCGTCTAGTAACTGCAAATCGTTTTCAAACCAGAGAACAATTGCTCCAAGAAACCAAGAGGTTCTTCAGCGACCAATTTCCGAACGGACATTGCGACGAGAACTGCATGCGATGGACATCTGGAGCAGGGTACACGGAAGAGGCCGCTGTTAACAGCAAGTCACAAATTGGCACGTTATAAATGGGCTCAGAGGCACAAAAACTGGACTGCGGCAGATTGGAAACGTGTAATTTGGTCCGATGAGTCCCGTTTTTGTTTGTTCTCCAATGATGGGAGGCGACGAGTACATCGCAGGTCCAATGAAGCCTTTAATCCTGAATGCGTCGAAGGTGTTGTTCAGGCTGGAAACAGAAAGTGAAGCGCAGGAATAGACACCCACGGACTCTGGCGGAACTTCGGGACCGGCTGATGAACGAGTGGCAGCAAATCGATGTTCAGTACATGCACAACCTCGTAGAGTCTCTGCCTCGCCGGATTCGTGCGGTTATCAAGGCCAGAGGCGCCGTCACACGTTATTAGGTACATTCTGAGAGGGGTGACTAATTTTTTGTCCGGTGTGCTTATATTTATCAGAGAATGGATAGGCAGGGGGGGGTGTCTTATATATTAAGAATGATTAACTTCAGTTCAGAATGAGAATATTAAATTAGACAATAGGGTAGAATCAATTTGGCTTGATATTTGTGCTTCAGGCAAAGCGTATATTCGAATAGGTGTATTTTACAGACCTCCAAACCAAACACAGCAAGTTGATGGCAGTATGATTCAAGAAATAAATAAAGGTTGTAGTGCTAGAACGTTAATTATGGGAGATTTCAACCTGCCTCATATAGACTGGAGACTTTTAGAATGAAATAATAGGGAAGGTAATTTCTTCATTGTCTTCATAGTTATGAAATGTTAGAGGATGTTAGAAGATGTTAGGCAGGAAAAAGATCTTCGCGTTATAATTAGTAGTGATCTGAAATTTTCTAAGCAGTGTTTAGAGGCTAGAAATAAAGAAAAATAAAATGTTCGGTATTATTAAGAGGAATGTTAGTTACAAGAGTAAGGAAGTCATCTGTAAATTATATAGTTCTTATGTTAGGCCTCACTTAGAATACTGTATTCGAGCTTGGTCTTCTCACCTTAGAAATGATATTGATATGCTTGAAGGTGTGCAACGTAGGGCAACCAAGCTTATCTCTTAGTTTTGGGAGACCTCATTAGAGGTTGATGGAATAACTCGTGGGCATAATAAAAAAATTAGAAAACAGACTTGTAGGCTTGATCTGCGAAAGTACTTTTTCAGTCAGAGTAGTGGAATTTTGGAATGACTTGCCATATGATGTGGTAAACAGTAGCTCGTTAGTTAATTTTAAGAAAAATTTGGACACTTTCATGAATGAAAGAGTTTGTAGATTGTAAATACTGTATATTCTTAGTTTTAGTTATGTAGATTACTTTGGTGGTAGTAAATAGTTGTATGCTAATTAGCAGACTTGAGATTGGCATTTTGCAAAATTTTATTATTATTGTAAAATATAGCTGATGACTTGGATAACCTCGATAGGCCCCAGTGGCTTCAGGTTTTTCAAATGAAATGTAACGTAATATAATGTAAAATAAAGAACTACGGTTATGAAGAGGAGAAAAAGGTAGAAATTAAAGCGTACACATCCATTCTCAAAAGCGTTCTGGTGGACCAGCGCCACTGTGTAAATTATATATATATATATCCTAGGTCGACCCAAATCTAAAAAAATAAGTAATTAGAGCGTAACAATACCCTGCATGAAGACTTAAAACGTTTAGAGAATGCACTTCCCTATATTTAAATGTTAATGTTTGATGTAAATACCTCCGCAACAATGTAAATAGATAACACTAAACTCAGGACTACGAAGTGTAGACAGAGTAACGTAAGTATAAAAAGTTAAATAAGTAAAACAGTTAACAGTACTTTAGAATAATTTATCGAACAAGTTATATTATACTAAGGTTATCGTTCAAAATACAGGGTGTCCCAGAATTAACTATCTATTTCAATGAAATCGGACAAATTTTTTAAAAACACTTTTATTTATGTTTATCATGTTTAATATGTGTTAAAAATGTATAAATTCTAAATTTTTTTCATAATTTTATTTTCATAATTTTTTCATAGTTTTATTTTCATTCTCTTTCAGAACCCTATTAATAATGAATACACAAGAACGCATCTTTGTTGTAACATCCCGTATCAAAGGAATGCAATGTAATGAAATCAGAGAAAAATTTACAAGAACATTCCACACAACCGGTCCTAACAGACAAAGCGATTCGTGAACTTGTGAACAAATTTAAAAGAACTGGATCCGTACACGACGAGGTGGGAAGAGGACGCCCAAGGACAGCACGTAACAGTACCGAACAGGTACGACAATTGTTTGAGGATGAACCAACAACTTCGGTTAGGGAGGCCGGTCGAAGACTCAACATATCCAAGACAACAGTTCATAGAATCTTGCGTTCGACACTGATGAAAAGGCTTATCACATTCAAGTAAATAAAGTTTTGACTTATGATTTAATAATCTATTTGTTTTTTGTATCATTATTTAGTAATAAACACAAAATTATGTCAGTTTTTATTAAATTTGTCCGATTTCATTGAAATAGATAGTTAATTCTGGGACACCCTGTATAAACTTTCCTTGAATAGGCTATATAGAAAACGTAATTTCGAATCAAATATAATAAAATATAATTGAATAAACAAAAAAAATTAAGTAAATATGTAATAAATAATAAATCAGTGAGGGAGTAAATAACTAAATAAACAATTAAATAAATTTTAAATTATTATATACAATAGATATCTGTGATCTGATAGAACAGCTTATTTTCCAATATCGATATTTTCTCATCCAGAACGTGTATGTGCTAATCTCTTCGTTATTATTGAATTAGTTACCCCTCTCCCGACCCAGTGAAAGAAAATATATGTATCTAAACGATAATTTAAAAATTAAAAAAAATACATTGAAAAATATCTCTTATAATGACGTAATTAAGAAATTAATGTAAGAAAGATGACCTCATAAAGGAAGGCTCACAGCGTGGTCTCGTTGTTGATAAAGTATCTCTCTCGCACATTGCAAGATAATGTCGGTTAATTCGATATCCGTTGTCATCTTTTAGAGAGGTTGCATGCAGCGTTACCAAGGTCGCGGTTTTCACGCCCATTTGGGCTAGTTTTGGAGAGTTGGCGGGAAATTTTGGGGAGCCGCGGTAACGGATTTTTGGGTTATTTTGAAGGACTGATTATGACAATCAAAAAATTAGCCCAAATAAGAAACAATAGTAATAGAATTATCTCTATCATATAATATTAATGATGGAATGAACTGGACCATAGTCCATCACGAGTGACGAGTATTTACCAGTGATACATCTTTAACAGCGGGAGGTGTCAACGCAAGGGGTGTTCACAACTACCTGATAAAAAGGGGCAACGCAGAGTCACGACTGACGAGTGTTTCAGTATTTACCAGTATCTAGTGTCATTGTCGGTGGTTTTGAAAGACGTTCTATACTTCAGAATGGGTAAATGGGCAATGTATGGAAAGAAATATTGCAAAGACTGGGAAAAAGAACCCACAGTTGAAAAACTAGATTACGAATGTTGCGGGTGACGAGTCAAAAGCCGCCTATAAGTTTTGCAAAACTGTAATTAGAGCTCAGCATTCAGACCTGTTTTCTGTTTGTATGTATCATATATATTATTTTGGGGGGTTACATTAAAAAAAAAAAAAAATTATATATATATATATATAATATATATATATATTATATATATATACAGGGTGGGCGGAAAGTAGCTCCCTATTTTGGATTGGTAAAAAAATACGTATATTATCCATTTATTTCAGAAGAAATAATATGAAAAGGTAGGCATACATGGTAGGTTTTCTCTAAAATTCAATGTGGGCTCCAACTCTTTCCACCAGCTTCTGGAGCCGCCCAGAAATGGCGTCCACTGACTTTAGCAGGAACTCCGGCGGGATGGAGGACATGACTTCCCGAATTCGGTCCTCCAGTTCTTCCAATGTCCTCGGTTTGGTGCGGTAGACTTCTTCCTTTACCCACCCCCAAAGAAAGAAGTCGCACGGTGTCAAGTCGGGGCTCCTGGCTGGCCATTGATGTGGACCACGACGACCCATCCAACGCCCAGGGAAGTGGGCATCCAGCCACTCACGGACAACAAGAGCGAAGTGCGGAGGGGCGCCATCTTGCATAAATATCAGATCGTCGATGTTCTCCCATGTGCTGACAACCGGCCAGACCTCGTTTCGCAACATAGCAAGGTACCGCTCAGCACTTCGCTCTTGTTGTCCGTGAGTGGCTGGATGCCCACTTCCCTGGGCGTTGGATGGGTCGTCGTGGTCCACATCAATGGCCAGCCAGGAGCCCCGACTTGACACCGTGCGACTTCTTTCTTTGGGGGTGGGTAAAGGAAGAAGTCTACCGCACCAAACCGAGGACATTGGAAGAACTGGAGGACCGAATTCGGGAAGTCATGTCCTCCATCCCGCCGGAGTTCCTGCTAAAGTCAGTGGACGCCATTCCTGGGCGGCTCCAGAAGCTGGTGGAAAGAGTTGGAGCCCACATTGAATTTTAGAGAAAACCTACCATGTATGCCTACCTTTTCATATTATTTCTTCTGAAATAAATGGATAATATACGTATTTTTTTACCAATCCAAAATAGGGAGCTACTTTCCGCCCACCCTGTATATATATATACAGTATATATATATATATATATATATATACACCGGGTGTCCGAGAATTATTTGTACAATTTTTGGCTGTTATTAAAAGTCAACCATGAAGTGTAGAAATTCCAGTGTTGTCCCCATTTTACAGAGAAACTCATTAAGTTTTTTCTGATAACAAGTTTTGACAAGTTTTTTCTTTTTTGTACGCGGGTGACAGACATTGATGATTTAAAAGCAAGAATCACAGCTGCTATTGAGCGAATTGATGTGGATATGCTGCAGCGTACATGGCAACATTTGGATTATCGATTGGATGTTTTGCGAATCACTGATGGTGCACATATCGAATGTTTGTAACAACGTTACTTTAATAAAAGAAACTTTTGAAAATACAGATTCTAAATAATTTTGTTCAAGAATTTTACGTGTGTTATCAAGAATTTTATTAAAAGACGAAATTGTACAGATAATTTTCGGACACACTGGAATTTCTAAAAAACTTGTCAAAACTTGGTATCAGAAAAAACTTAATGAGATTCTCTGTAAAATGGGACAACACTGGAATTTCTACACTTCATGGTTGACTTTTAATAACAGCCAAAACTTGTACAGATAATTCTCGGACACCCTGTGTATATAATATATATATATAACGTAAAGAACGACGCTGTATAGGAGAACATTCCGCGCAAGATGAGAAGAGAGAACGAACAAATGAAAAAATGAGAATCTTGCGCGGAATGTTCTCCTATACAAGCGTCGTTCTTTACGTTATTTATACTGCGTGTTCTTTGCAGTTGAAATGTATATATAGGTACGGCATGCGGGAGGTGCCCCCCTCGGGGCATTGGTTTCTGCGCGTATGTAGAGGAATTACGACTTCTGATTGAGTGAGGACCATGGTGTAGTGGTTATCATATCTGACCGGCAATCGGAAGATCCCGGGTTCGATTCCCGGGTGGTTACCTCATTTTTTCATTTGTTCGTTCTCTCTTCTCATCTTGCGCGGAATGTTCTCCTATACAAGCGTCGTTCTTTACGTTATTTATACTGCGTGTTCTTTGCAGTTGAAATGTGTGTATATATATATATATATATATATATATATATATATATATATATAACCGTAATTAGAGCGCATCATTCAGACCTGTTTTCTGTTTGTATACTTCATATATATTATTTTCGGGGTTACATTCAAAATATATATTTATATGTGTGTGTATATATATATATATATATATAATATATATATATATATATATATATATATATATATATATATATATGAAAATTATTTCACGAAAGTAACACGTGAAAAATAATTATGATGAATAAAACCACGAAGGAAAGGAAACACAGAATGGTGCTCAAGCGCTTTCGTATAATGACATCCTCAGGAACACTGAAGTACATAAAGAATTACAGCCTATATATAGGTTACATAAAAAAAAATATATAAATATAAATATATATATATATATATATATAATATATATATATATATATATATATATATATATAAGCACACCGGACAAAAATTAGTCACCCCTAATAGCACCGATAGTAGGAAGTTCAAGGTCACACAGAGGGCGCTGATGTAGCATTGGTAAGTGACAAGTAGCGTGACGTAGCACACAGGATCAGATCTGTTTCGTGAGGTGGTGAAGAACAAAGTGTGTGTTGGATATAGTCTGCAAAATGGGTCGTGAGGCAGACGTTACTCAGGGGCAAAAAGGAGCCATCGTGTTTGGCAGAGCCCACGGACACAAAATGTCTGAAGTAGCCCAATTTGTTGGTGTGTCAACGCGTACTGTCCAGCGAGTTTACAAAGAGTGGTGTAGTTCGCAATCAACTGAAAATCGACGGCGTAACTGTGGCCGGAAAACAATTCTCGACAATAGGGACCGCCGCCATGTTTCTCGTCTAGTAACTGCAAATCGTTTTCAAACCAGAGAACAATTGCTCCAAGAAACCAATGAGGTTCTCCAGCGACCAATTTCCGAACGGACTTTGCGACGAGAACTGCATGCGATGGACATCTGGAGCAGGGTACCACGGAAGAGGCCGCTGTTAACAGCAAGTCACAAATTGGCACGTTATAAATGGGCTCAGAGGCACAAAAACTGGACTGCGGCAGATTGGAAACGTGTAATTTGGTCCGATGAGTCCCGTTTTTTGTTTGTACTCCAATGATGGGAGGCGACGAGTACATCGCAGGTCCAATGAAGCCTTTAATCCTGAATGCGTCGAAGGTGTTGTTCAGGCTGGAGGTGGTTCCGTGATGTTCTGGGGATGTTCTGGGGATGTTTTTCGTACCACGAAATGGGCCCTCTAGTTCCAGTGACGATGAATTTGAACCAGCAGGCGTACCTCCGCATACTAAACTCGCCGGATTCGTGCGGTTATCAAGGCCAGAGGCGCCGTCACACGTTATTAGGTACATTCTGAGAGGGGTGACTAATTTTTTGTCCGGTGTGCTTATATACACAATAAACGGAGAAACAAACTTAAAGGATTGTGGGAGGGGCACACAGATTTATAAGGAAAAACTATCGATTTTTAGCACAAGATTAAATGAATTGTTTCCAACCAATGTTATAGATAAAAAAATATACAAATTTATACTGGAAATCTGCCCGGGTTTTAGCACTCTACCCTTTTTTGTATATAAAAATTGAAAATAAAAGTTATTAGGGTGGCATACAAGTTTACCAAAGATTTAGCGTTCTACCTTTCTTATCTAAATCTGTTCTGAAGGAATTCAAAACAACAGGATCGAGTTGAAAAACCTTTGCTTATGTTGAAGTTTATTTGTAAGTTGGATAATGGCAGACTCAAGAATATTTCTATTAACAATGTTGCTAGAGTGAAATAAAACTGAAGCATTATTCCAATCAATACAGTGGGATAACTCTGACAAATGGACAAAAAGGGCACTGAACAACTGTCCTGTTCTAACGGAATATTGATGCTGTTTTATACGTTGTGCAAATCCTTTCCCGTCTGACCTATGTAAAAGGAATCACATTGTTTACAACCAATTTTATAGATAATGCCTGAATTATTGGTAGGGCTATTTTTACAATGATATTTTTCACAATATTGTTATATGAAAATACTACATTAATATCCAAAAGTTTAAGTACATTAGCAATGCCTAAAAAGCCGGGAAAAATGGAAGTACTAAAATATTTTTTGACAAAGTACGTGTGTTATTATTGATACGATAGAAAGTTCGTTTTGCCTTGTTGAGACAAGATTCCATAAACGCAGATGGATAACACAGATCACTTCCAATACCGTTGATTTTTTCCAATTCGGCATCGATGTATTCCGGACTGGCGATCCTAAGGGCGCGGAGAAACATTGAAGAAAAAATGGCCTTCTTAGTGGGGGTGTCATGTCCAGAATAAAAGTGTACGTAGGACAAATTGTTTGTTTTTTTCCGATAGATACTAAACTTAAAACCTGGGTTTTCCCTATGTACACGCACATCCAAAAATGGGATTGAATTGTCTTGTTCCACTTCTAAAGTAAACTTAATGGAAGGGACTTGATCATTTAACTGAAGGAGGAAGTTATCCAGGTCACGATTCATGGGCCAGATACACAAAATATCGTCGACGTACCGCAACCAAGGATGCCAACCCCCAGGATTCTCGGAATGTAAGTAATTTCGAAAAACTCCATATAAATATTGGAGAGGAGGGGCGACAAGGGGTTGCCCATGGCCATCCCAAAAACTTGTTGATAATACTCGTTATTGAAAGTGAATTTACAGTCTTTGATGCAAAGCTTAATAAGTTCCAAAACAATGTGTGAAGGTAGTGGCAGGTCATACTTATGTAATTCTTGGAGAGAAAGTCAAGCATATCGTCAATCGGCACTTTTGTAAACAATGAACAAACGTCAAAACTGATCAATCTATCGTTAGTTTCAGTACGTGCATTATTCAATTTTTCAGTAAGATCCATGGAATTTTTTACATGTGAATCAGAGATAGTTCCGAGAATGGGGGACAAGACTTTGACAAGCCATTTGGAGAGTTTATAAGTAATAGAGCCCACCGAGCTAATAATAGGGCGCATAGGGTTGCCAGGTTTGTGAGTTTTAATAAGACCGTAAAGGTAGTACTTCCATTTTTTCCGGGCTGTTTAGGCATTGCTAATGTACTTAAACTTTTGGATATTAATGTAGTATTTTCATATAACAATATTGTGAAAAATATCATAGTAAAAAATAGCCCTACCAATAATTCAGGCATTATCTATAAAATTGGTTGTAAACAATGTGATTCCTTTTACATAGGTCAGACGGGAAAGGATTTGCACACACGTATAAAACAGCATCAATATTCCGTTAGAACAGGACAGTTGTCCAGTGCCCTTTTTGTCCATTTGTCAGTTATATCCCACTGTATTGATTGGAATAATGCTTCAGTTTTTATTTCACTCTAGCAACATTGTTAATAGAAATATTCTTGAGTCTGCCATTATCCAACTTACAAATAACTTCAACATAAGCAAAGGTCTTTTTCAACTCGATCCTGTTGTTTTGAATTCCTTCAGAACAGATTTAGATAAGAAAGGTAGAACGCTAAATCTTTGGTAAACTTGTATGCCACCCTAATAACTTTTATTTTTCAATTTTTATATACAAAAAAGGGTAGAGTGCTAAAACCCGGGCAGATTTCCAGTATAAATTTGTATATATATATTTTTTTTTTATCTATAACATTGGTTGGAAACAATTCATTTAATCTTGTGCTAAAAATCGATAATTTTTCAATTTTTATATACAAAAAAGAGCAGAGTGCTAAAACCCGTGCAGATTTCCAGTATAAATTTGTATATTTTTTTATCTATAACATTGGTTGGAAACAATTCATTTAATCTTGTGCTAAAAATCGATAGTTTTTCCTTATAAATCTGTGTGCCCCTCCCACAATCCTTTAAGTTTGTTTCTCCGTTTATTGTATATATATATATATATATATATATATATTTTTTTTTTTCTGTAACCTATATATAGGCTGTAATTCTTTATGTACTTCAGTGTTCCTGAGGATGTCATTATACGAAAGCGCTTGAGCACCATTCTGTTTCCTTTCCTTCGTGGTTTTATTCATTATATATATATATATATATATATATATATATATATGAGGGAGTACAGTCGGTAACAAAAGCTTTGTCCTTCCGGAAAGTATAAAATAAATAGATCTCATTTCTTTACCGCTTTTTACAATTTGTTCAGTTCCTATGACAACTGTGAATCATTCGCGAAGGGAATATTTGTTTTCTATTTTTTCCTTTCCTTTTGTGATAGTGTGACAAGTTTGGCATTTGTGTATGGCGTAGAAAGAAACAGTACCAATCATAAATCTAGATTTCAGTAATATGAGGTACTTTAGCCGTGATAATTTAGAATTTATAAATATCTATAAGTTAATGTATAAAGTTAAGACAAATTTAGGATCACTAACATATTGCTTCCCAAAGCATTCGGGAAGCAATATGTTAGAGAGAGGTTCCTGGGAAGCAATATGTTAGAGAGAGGTTCCTGGGAAGCAATATGTTAGAGAGAGGTTCCTGGGAAGCAATATGTTAAAGAGAGGTTCCTGGGAAGCAATATGTTAGAGAGAGGTTCCTGGGAAGCAATATGTTAGAGAGAGGTTCCTGGGAAGCAATATGTTAGAGAGAGGTTCCTGGGAAGCAATATGTTAAAGAGAGGTTCCTGGGAAGCAATATGTTAAAGAGAGGTTCCTGGGAAGCAATATGTTAAAGAGAGGTTCCTGGGAAGCAATATGTTAAAGAGAGGTTCCTGGGAAGCAATATGTTAAAGAGAGGTTCCTGGGAAGCAATATGTTAAAGAGAGGTTCCTGGGAAGCAATATGTTAAAGAGAGGTTCCTGGGAAGCAATATGTTAAAGAGAGGTTCCTGGGAAGCAATATGTTAAAGAGAGGTTCCTTGGAAGCAATATGTTAAAGAGAGGTTCCTGGGAAACAATATGTTAAAGAGAGGTTCCTGGGAAGCAATATGTTAAAGAGAGGTTCCTGGGAAGCAATATGTTAAAGAGAGGTTCCTGGGAAGCAATATGTTAAAGAGAGGTTCCTGGGAAGCAATATGTTAAAGAGAGGTTCCTGGGAAGCAATATGTTAAAGAGAGGTTCCTGGGAAGCAATATGTTAAAGAGAGGTTCCTGGGAAGCAATATGTTAAAGAGAGGTTCCTGGGAAGCAATATGTTAAAGAGAGGTTCCTGGGAAGCAATATGTTAAAGAGAGGTTCCTGGGAAGCAATATGTTAAAGAGGTTCCTGGGAAGCAATATGTTAGAGAGAGGTTCCTGGGAAGCAATATGTTAGAGAGAGGTTCCTGGGAAGCAATATGTTAGAGAGAGGTTCCTGGGAAGCAATATGTTAAGGCGAGGTTCCTGGGAAGCAATATGTTAAGGCGAGGTTCCTGGGAAGCAATATGTTAGAGAGAAGTTCCTGGGAAGCAATATGTTAAAATGATCCCAAATTTAAATCTAATAAAACACACGAATAATTATGTAGATATTATGAATGTGTAGAAATAGAGTAATTTAAGCAATAATGATGAATATTTCTAATGCAGACCTTTTAGAAGCAAAAAGTGTAAAATTGCATCGACAAGAAAGACATCAAAAAGGAACCTTTTTCCCCTCACATTTTTTTCTTTTAATATTAATTAAAATATATTTTTTTCTCAGACCTTTTCCTCAGTTTTAATATATAGTAATATCATCTTAATAACATTATTAAGTTGGAAATTTCAGATTAGGGACATGCAGTAAAATATAAGGACCAGATAATCTAATGTAATCTATGTTAATTATTATTTTTTATCCGTTGCAACGGTCGTGTGATAGTAGGGACCTATAACTGAACCCGAATTCAGAATCAAGGATTATAACAGACTCGAAAAACAGTACATTGGTCTCCCATTCAACTATATATATATATATATATATATATATATATATATATATATATATATATATATGTGTGTGTGTGTGTGTGTGTGTGTGGTGTGTGTGTGTGTGTGAAACGTCTTTGATTTCTATTTCCTTTTCTAAACTTTATACGAGGTAGCGTGGTCGCCATAAAATTCAAAAAACGGGAGGGGGGGAGGGCTGCACGGCAAATACATCTTTGAACAAAAAGGAAGGACTTCGATTGACTATCATTTTCACTATTTACCGGTTTATTTTAATTAGGAAAATAAACATGACCGGGGAAAGCGAGTGTAAATTCATAATTTTAACACTGGATCTTGGAGAGAGCTTCTAGTTAACTTTACATCATAATTACATCTTAACCGAACAAAACACACTTTCTCATAACTCACCGCACCCGAGAGTGACTTTTGGGTATGCCTCTCTCCATGTTGCCAACTAGAATTTTATATATTTTACATACGCTAATTTCATACAATTAAATCATTTTACTGCACTCCAAAAACATTATTAAACTTCTTATTTAAAAACCAATACGCGATTAAATACCGCTTGTTTGATCCTATGATTCGTTACAAAATTGATGAAGGAGGGAATTACTATTGTGTGTGTGTGTGTGTATATATATATATATATATAATATATATATATATATGTGTGTGTGTGTGATGCTCCTTGCATAAACAAAATAAGCTTCGTTCGTTGGTCCAAAGATTAGGTTCGTTGACTACCATTAGCTCGTACCCTGGGCCATTTCCTTGTTGTTTTAGTTTCCATTTTAATGTTTCAATGAACTATTCGGGTGGATCGTGTGTCCAGGTGGGTGTACGGGTGGGCGTGCGGGCGGGTGTGGGCGGTTCCCGGGTTCGAGGTGTCGGCCTTGGGTCTCCACGGGGCTACACCCTCTTGAAATATACCTCATAAATGGACGTGAAGACCCCTCTCCCACTCCGCGTGACGTCATCATCGTTTGTGCCAAAATTTTCCTTCTTCCTTTTTTCAGCCATACTATTCAGCCTATTACAAAATTGTTGTTCCCAAACAAATTATGTGACTGGACAACAAAATTCGGACCTCATTCATTCCAAGGTACAGGTTGTGTGTACTGTAAACAAAGTTGACACTGTTCTCATCTTCTTTCCCTCAAAGTAACGCAAGTTACTTTGATGCATGTACACCATCATATTCACTTACTTACCGAAACAAAAATGAAAGGAGATTCCGTTTTCCTTCACTGGGTGTTGCAGAAAACACTGCCTTTCAATTGGCCATAAATACCTTCTCCAGAGGAAAACTCCGTCTTCTCTTTTAAAACAAACTTGAAATTACATTTAAGTCAAATTTCTCGAAACCAAAGAAAGGTTGTTCTTGTTTTCAAAATGAATTAAAACAGAATTGAAACCTGATCCTTTAAATCTCGAAATCAGCTTTGCTGAACTGTCCCAAGATAAACTATGATACTTCCCACGAAAAATTCCTCTAATAAATTAGGGAAAGCCAAACAATTCCTTTTACCTTCGCGAAAATTAACCATGAAACGAAAATTAAATTTCAACAATGATTTCGAAAATGAAGACTTCTTAAGGGTTACCATTTGCATCATAAAAGAAAATCAAAGAAAAACTTCGAATATCATTTACTTCCATACTGAAAATATTGTTTAAACCATTGTTTTCGTTCAACATGAATTAAAAGGAAAAAACAAAATTTAACTCTTCCCAATCTTACGTTTCAGAAAGTTTAAACGCAAAACAAAGAAAAATTCCAAACCAAATCTGAATCTGAGAAGCTTTCATTCCCCTCGAATAGAGAGAAGAATTTTAAGACAATAAATAGCAACCACAACTCTGGCAAGTAAGGGCGACTTCAGTTAACGTTCGACCAGTTCCTTCTCTAAAAGAACCATGAAAATTAAAATATTACAGTTAAAATTTTTTTTAACTCTACAGAGCATTGAACTTATAAGAAGAAAACCAAATCTCCTATTGACACACTTTAATAATGATAATCCACACCACTTCGTTTCAAAGTTTAAACAAAGTTTAAACCAAAAATCTTAAATCTAAAATTTTAATTCTAAATTTTCTGTATTAACACCAAATATTTTAAATATTTTTTTTCTTATCTGTCAATAAACTCCGGGGGTGGGGGGATGTTCTATAGAAGATAGGGAATGCTGGAACTCCCGTTTCTCCGGTCACTGTCCTCCTTAGTTGATCTTTTCCGTGTCTCATCTACCCTGTTAACAGTCCAGTATGCTCTCAAACACATTTCTCTCCCTATTCCTCACTACGTATACATGCATCTTACACACTACATAATCTTTTCAAAATAAAAAAATGGCAACAACTTCAAGAGCCTCGGAGTCCCCTGGGGAGGACCCCATAAATGTCCCCACTTATGGCTCCCCCGCTGCCGATACCGGGAACGTAAACCCGGGTAGCGGGGTTAGATCTGCTACCGCCCATTCGAGATGTTCTGGGCCTCTGCCTGATTCACTTTTCATTAATTTCTGCAACATTCGTGGCCTTTTCTCAAATTTTCAATCTGTTGACCACCACCTCTACTCCTCATCATCTTTTCTTCACTGAGACTTAGGTGTCTGGGACGACCGACAGCAACCCCTTTTCTGTACCCTCTTACTTTCTCTATACTCAATTTCACTCCAAAGGTGGATGTTGCTTATATGTACGCAATGACCTAACTTGTTCTCGTATTCCCGAACTCGAATCTTCCGAATTCTACACCCTCTGGCTACGACTTACAAGCCAATCTCAAACTAAATACGTATGTACTGTCTACCTTTCTCCTAATTCTTTGACTACTTCACAAGGGTGGATTTAGGCATTTCAGTAAGGGGGGTCCAAAGAAAAAAGGGCACCCCCTAAAATAAAATGGGCACAGTACTAAAAATTGTTTCCTAAAACAGACCATCAGTGAGCGAGTGTAAAATCAATTGTATTGTTTTATTAGAAGAGTCTCATTCAAATATGATACAAAATAAAAATCTAATTTGGGTACAACAATTATCACAGAAAATTTTTCAAACAATTACTGTACAAATGTCTTGCCAATTAAGAGAACTGTCCAGTCCCGTAGCCAGGACTTCCCAAGGAGGGGAGAACTGCAACCACAAATTTGGAAGTACAATCAAACTCAAAATAGAATTTGAATAAAATAAAATAACGATCTATTTACAAAAACAAAATTTGTTTTCAGAGGCATACACATCATTCAAATAGGGCACTTGCACTTGAAAAAAGGATACTTGCAAGAAACTGAGCGGAGGGGGGAGGGGGTCCGGACGTCGCCGACCCCTCTCAGATCCGCCCTTGCTTCACTTCCAAAGTGGAATACATTTTCTCCCACTCTCCCTTTGCTGAAATCTCCATTTTAGGAAATTTCAATGTTCGCCACGACCTTTCACTTTCCTCACATTTCACTAACATCTCTGGTGAACTAGATTAGAACTTTTTTATCCTAAAGGACCTCGAGCAGATTGTACAGCACCCTTATTCGTATCCCCGATCGCCTTGGAGATAGGCTCAACATTCTGGATTTATTTCTTACCTCTCATCCTCCTCCTTAATCTGTGAAACCTTTTTCTCCGTTGGACTCCTCCGACCATAATCTTACATCTGTTTCCTGTCCTATCGCTCCAACCCGGCCTTTGGATCCTCCCAAAAGGAGGCGCTTTTGGTACTTTGGTGCCTCTGATTGGGAAGAATAGACTGATTCCTGCTTCCGTGGCTGGGGCCCTTCTGAGTGTGCTGAGCGCATCACGGAGATGGTTCTCTCGGGCATGGAGGCATACATTCCATATTCTATTCCTACTACTAATGCAAAAAAACCTTGGTGTAACTTTACTTGTTCTAATTCTATCCGCAACACCTGACTCTCACTCAGCTTATATTTCTCCCCGGAACCGTGTAAAATATGTTCTTCAACTCGCCAAAAATTCCTTCATCCGACAAAAATGTGAAAACCTATTCAATTCTAATTGTTCTCGCTCTTTCTGGCATCTAGCTAAGAACCTCTTCAACGACTTTACTTCCTCTTCTTTCCTTCCTCTTTTCCATTTCGATGGCTTAGATGCCGTCTCTTTTCCTAATAAAGCTGTACTCTTCGCTCAAACTTTTCCTTCCAACTCAACCCTGGACGATTCCGGTGCTGTTCCTCCATCTCCTTCCCCCTCTGACTTTATTATGTCTGAATTAGAATCCCTTCCAAAGATGTTCTTTCTGCCTTATCTGGGCTCAACTCTGGAAGCCTTACGATCCTGATGGTGTTTCTCCTATTGTTCTTAAGAACTGTTGACACCCTGCCTAGGCAAACTCTTTCGTCTTTCTCTCTCATCTGGTACTTTTCTTTCCTGATGGAAGTTCGGTTTCATTCAACCTGTCCCAAAGAAGGGTGACCGCTCTCAACTCTCCAACTATCGTTCAATTGCTCCGATTTCTTGCCTTTCTAAAGTTTTTGAATCTATCCTTAATAGGAAGATTCTTAAACACTTCTCTACTCATAATCTTCTTTCAGATTGTCAGTATTTGTTCCGCAAGGGACGCTCAACTGGCGATCTTTCTCATATCTCTCTGACTCTAGGTTATCCTCCTTTCGAGATTTCGATGAAACTTTTGCTATCGCGCTAGACATATCGAAAGCTTTTGAGAGAGTCTGGCACGAATCTTTAATTTCCAAACTGCCCTCCTTCGATTTCTGTCCTTCTATCTGTGCCTTCATCTCTAATTTCCTTTCTGGCCGATCGAAAGCTGCGGTTGTAGATGGCCACTGTTCTTCTTAAGCTATCAACACTGGTGTTCCTCAGGGTTCTGCCCTGTCACCCACTCTTTTCCTTTTATTTATTAATGATCTTTTACTTTGCACTTCCTGTACTATTCACTCCTATGCCGATGATTCCACTCTTCACTTCTCCACCCGCTTCTCAAAGCGTCTCTCTCAACAGTCACTTCATGATTCGCGTGAGGCGGCTGTTGGGCACCTGACCTCTGATCTTTCTGCTATATCTGATTGGGGCAAAGGAAACTTTGTGGCTTTCAATGCCTCAAAAACTCAGTTCCTCCATCTGTCTACTCGTCACAATCTTCCACACGACTATCCCCTTACCTTCAACAGCACACAACTCAATCCTTCATCCTTCCTCTTCTCTTAACATTCTTGGCGTTTCCTTTTCTCGTGATCTTTCCTGGAAAGATCACACATACTCTCTCTCTAAAACAGCTTCCAAGAGTTTAGGTGTGCTGTGCCGACTCCACAGTTTCTTCACCCCCCCTCCCTCTCAGTTGATGTCTTTGTACAGGGGTCTTGTTCGCCCCTGTATGGAGTATGCTTCTCATGTGTAGGGTGGTTCAACCTACACAGCCGTACTTGACCGGGTAGAATCAAAGCTTTTCGTCTCATCAATTCCCCGCCTTTTACCGATTGTCTTCAATCTCTCTCTCTCTCTCTTCGCCGCAATATTGACTCACTGTCTCCTTACTATCGCTATTATAACGGACATTGCTCTTCTGAACTCTCTAACTGAATGCCTCCTCCTTTAAAGAGAGCACGCAATACCAGACTTTCTAAATTTTCTCATTCCTTTTCTGTCCAACTGTCTAACGCAAAGGTTAATCGGTATTTTCAATCTTTCATCTATTCAACCGGTGAACTATGGAACAATCTTCCTCAATCCATCTTTCCCCCTGTCTATGACCTCCCATCTTTCAAACGCAGTGTGTATAGGCATCTCGAAAAACCTGGACCTTGAATTTGGCTCTCTTCTTCTATGGGGGCCGCTTTGGCGAGCATTCGCCCTTGGCCCCACCTTCCTGCAAAAAAAAAAAACGTGTTCCTTCTGCTGTAGGTAATTTTCTCAGTTTTACAACAGCCACGTCGTGTTACGTCTCAAATCACAAGGTTGACCGCGTTTCTTTGGGAATCCTCTTTCTCTCCTCATTAATTTTAAAACAATATAATTTTCAATATAATTTAAATATAATTTTTTAAACCATTTTAAAAATCACATCAATTAAATACACAAATTCGTCGGTTACGACAGTGTGTGTGTGTGTGTATATATATATATATATATATATACTGAAGACCGCAAGAACTGCTTTTAATTAGGTATATTTAACGAGTTTCTGCTTTCACTCGAAACAAGTTTTGAACTTTTATTCTGAGGTTTTTTTTATTCCGTCCTTGTTTAAGAGTTTTTCAACCTCAACTTCGGAGAGAGAGAGAGAGAGAGAGAGAGAGAGAGAGAGAGAGAAATTATCGTCAATAATGCAGAATTAATAAAAAAATTCTGGGTTTTTCCAATGTATGTCGCGTGTACATTTGTGTATATGTATGAGTAACGTGTAAGAAAGCATTTGTGTGCGTATATGTACGAATGTTCTTTTCGAAACGGGTTTTTATGAGCCGTTTTACCCATAAAATGGTTTTTAAAAATATATATTTTCGGGTTTGTTTTTATCAGTCTCTAATACTTCAAACTCGGAATTTAAAGAGATATCAATATTTTATGCGTACATTAAGCACTGTTATTATTTATACAGATAACGCTTTTGTTCGAACTTATTTCCTTCAATTATATATACTGTATACATTTCTTTGCAAAACTATAAGGGTATAAGTCACCCTCCGAAATTGTATCTATTATATAATAATAGTTTTTGATGATTTTCCAGCCATGTTTATGAAGTACATATTGAGTTATTGACCTATACATTATATAAGCGATTCCTCCCCACTTGACCTTAATTACTTGTTCCCAAGGTACCTTGCAAGAGTCACTTCCAATTTCTGCTGTATTCCCCTGTCAGTGTTTTTGAAGCTCTGACTGTGATCGACGTGTATGATTTTTGGCACGTTTAGGTCTAGATTAGAGACTAGGGAGGCCATTAGAGCAGGTTACCCCTCTCATTGATAAGACAATATCAATTAGCTTTCCTTTCATGTCCGAACGTACCGTTATATATCATAGAATTTATTCTACCATTACACGAAAATAATTTATTAACTCCAGTTGACAACTGCAGCTCCATACCACAACACAGCCACTTCCATCGTAGACGATATACCTACCCTACCTTTCTCCTTAGATAGCAAGCACCAGGTGCCTCACAAATCTGCGAGAGTATTAGCGTGAAAACTGTAGCCCATTGATTCTGAGTTCGTTAGCGAACGTATTTGATATTCACCTGAAGGCATTGATAATTCAATTGTTTCCATCGAACCCAAGCACATTTTACCAATTTTCAAAAATCAAACTTTTTGTGTTACCCAAAATGACGTCTTGATTGAATTCAAACAAAGGAAAGATTCCCCACCCCACTGCGTTGTATTCTCCGAGTCCATCTTGTGTGTGTGTGTGTGTGTGTGTGTGTGTGTGTGTGTGTCAAGAATGAAAGCTACTACAAAGAATTAATTAAAATTTATAAATTATGAAGGCAGTTTCATACAGAATATGCTTGCAGGCTCATCATCAGGCTCATTATTAGGCTTGGAACATTCTCCTGAAAGTTTTAAGATTTAAATCGTTTTAGTGGCTTTTATTATTTACGCATTTCATGGAACACGTTTTGTATAGTGTTGATTATATATATATAAGTTATATATTAGGGTGGTCCATAAAATCGAACTTTCGATTTTTCCAGCTCCACCCGCCTAATCTGTCACTATAGCAGAAAATAAATTGTGAAAAATTTCACTCACATCGGTGCATAATTAGTGGTCGCTCATGGGGTTATATGTTCTTCGCTGAGTCACTCATTACTATGATCTATTACAGGTGCTAATTAATGCCGTTTTCTGCTCTTTCACAGGTTGGAGTGTTAAAAATAGCTGTATGAAATCTATTTTAATAGATATTGGTATACCATACACTGGTTTATATTGGTTACATTTACTTACGGTGACGGTCATGTTAAAAACATGTAGTTTTTATTTGAACAAACCGGACCAAAAGATTTTAGGCAGTAAACTGCCTTCAACTAGCCAGGTCCTTGGTGTTTTTTGCACCATCATGTTGTGAATAAGAGATACCAAACAAAGCGCCGAAGAAGTGTTGAAGGAAGTTTTCTCATTTTGGGAAAGAGCCCGCATACCAACAAGCCGGAAGGACCACTGTTTGGAGAAGCTTTTGGTCTTGTTCAAAGAGTGGCAGGCTTTGAAAAAATACAAAGGAAGGCGAAATCCAAAACAAGTCCAAAACGAGACGTCTTTCAAAAGCAAGCTGAACAATTTGTTCGACATTGCATATGGAAACGCTCTCCAGATGATCCACTTTCAAGAAGATCGCGACTTCCTTCTCGCTCAGAGAGAGCCCGGTCGGCGTGGCACAATGGGCTCCCTCGACAAAAAATTGGCAGAGAAGAAGCAGAAGGTTGCAAAGCGGAAAGCAGAGGAAGACGTCCGAAAGAGGAAAGCAGTCGAAGAGCAAGCCTCGACATCCCAAACAGCCGAACTTGCTTCTTCAAGCTCTGCCCATGACAAGTTTCTTAATAGAGCCACTGGAGGTCGTCCTTCTCCCCCCCGCCCAAAAAGAACACGCCAGACCAAGAATATTTTCAACTCAGAATTATCTTCAGCCTTAGACAGGACGGGGGTGAGTGACCGGATGGCGCTTTACATTGTATCGGAAACAGCTCGCAGCCTTGGCCAAAACCTCGAGGAACTGACTCTCAGCCGATCCTCTGTGAAGCGCAGCCGAGAGCATCATCGCAGGCAGCAGGCTGAATCGATCCAAAAAGGATTCCACTCCGGACCATTGGTGGTGCACTGGGACGGAAAGCTTCTGCTAGACCTTACCAACAACGCGCAGGTGGATCGGCTTCCCGTCTTAATGTCCACCTCAGATGGCAACTGCCAGCTCTTGGGAGTGCCAAAAATAGCTTCGGGAAGTGGGCAACAGCAGGCACAAGCGGTGTTCGATCTTGCAACTTTGGGGACTAAGTGAAAGAGTGGTGGGGATGTGTTTCGACACTGCCGCTGCTAACGCTGGCTGTCACTCAGGATGTTGTTTGCTCCTAGAGCAGAAGTTGCACAAAGAGCCGCTTTACTTTGCATGCAGGCATCATATCATGGAGCTAGTTGTCGCCGCCGCGTTCACGGCGTGTCATGACGCAATTTCTGGTCCTAAAGTTCTGTTATTCAAGAGATTCCAGAACAGTGGAACTACATCGACAAAAGCAAATTCCAAACAGGTGTCGGCGACCCTACTGTTGGTCCATCCCTATTACCAGTCAGAGAAGAACTTCTGAAGTTCGCCAAAGACCAAATCCAGCGCGAAACGTACCGAGACGATTACAAGGAATTTTTGGAACTCGCCATTGTCTTCCTTGATGGAAATCTTGAATCGCCGATTCTGTATTCTATCGAGATGTGGATGAATCGCCGATCCTGTATTCTATCAAGATGTGGATGTTCCGGGAGCGATTGCAACATCTCACCCGGAAAGAGAAAACATGCTTGCAAGACATGAGCATCTTCGCTGTGACAGTCCACCTGAAGGCATGGTTCACTGCTCCGATGGCCGCTTCCGCTCCAGCCCAGGACCTTTGCCTCTTGGAATCATTGAGGTCGTATCCACAGCAGAAGATCTCCAAAGCAGCCAGTCAGAAGCTGGCAGGACAGCTTCGGTACCTCTCTGAGGAAATGACTCCATTGGCCTTCTTCGATGCCGATGCTCCATCTGTAACGAAACGTCGGATGGTCGCAGCCCTATACAAGAAACAGGGTGGAGAGCAGATTCCAAAGCGTGTCAACCCGCCTCTCAGTTCGTCTTTGGAGAGCCTTGTGACGAAGAATTCGATGAGGTTCTTCGAACGACTGCAATTGTCTGCAGGTTTCTTGAACAAAGATCCGGATGAATGGGGGGGAAAAAAAATGGAGGAGTTTCAGGCGGCGCTTAGGGTTGTGGAAAACCTCAGGGTGGTGAATGACCACACCGAGCGAGCTGTGGCCCTCGTCCAACAGGACAGCGGCGCCACACCAAAAACGAGCAGCAGCTGCAGTATCTGCTGCAAGTAGTGTCGGAGCATCGCCGGAAGTTTCCGGATGCCAGAAAAAGCTCTGACTGGGCGACAATGAGTGGTTGCCAACTATGGCACCCCCGTCGTAGAACGGATAGTAATCATCCATCGGCTCATGGATGGGGGAGACTCAGAGGCGGTGGAGCTGTAGTGCATACCATATAATACCTATTACAGTGATAGCAGGACAAATTTTGAAACTCGTGAGCAACCACTAAATATGAACTGATCGAAACGAAAATTTACCTGCGACATTTTCTCTCAGAACCTCAACTTCAGTTGGTGGGAGCTAGGAAATATTAAAAAAAACTCCCCTATATAGTTATGGACCACCCTAATATATATATATATATATATATATATATATATATAATATATATATATATATATGTGTGTGTGTGTGTGTGTGTGTGTAAAATGAACAATGGATAATTCTTATATTCATATATTCATTTTTGCATATAGTGTGTAAACTTGCGTAACGCTGACGCAAGTTCAAATAAATTTTTTTATTTTCTATTTTATATTTGCTGAATAATTAATGAAGTATTTCTTTTTAAATTACTTAATCATTTTTTTAGATTTAGCTTAATAATGTAATCGTGTTAAATTCTGCAATGCTCATTTTCTTTATACATTCTCTCTTCGTTGTAAAAGATAGAGGCATATAGGCATAGAGTTGACCTAACCGAGCAAATGTCCTTGTACGAAATGACCAAGGTGGAATTTCAGCCATTTCGCGTAATAGCTGAAGATTTTAGTCATTTCGCGAAATGACCACGTGAAACAGCCATTTCGCGAAATAACTAAAAGTTTCAGCCATTACGCGAAATGGCTGGTTACACACTTTGACTGTAACACATATATATATATATATATATATTATATATATATATATATATATATATATATATATATTATATATATGCCCGTAAACTCTCGATCCCCTAATATAATACTCTGCGGCGATTTTAATTTCCCATTTATAAAATACAAAAAGGTGGGTAGAAATATATTTATACGGCAAGATAAGGGGGGCACAAGAGAGGACCAGGAGCAAGCAAAAATGCTGATGGTTCTCACAAACGAGTTTATGCTGACACAGGAGATAACAGAAAATACTAGGAAAAATAACTGCCTAGATCTCGAATTCACAAATAACATGAACTTGATTGCGGATATAAAAATAACTCCAACTATTATCTCAGACCACAATATAATCGAGTTATCAACAAATATGGCGATAACTTTAAAAGACAATACACATACTGAAGGAAGAAGCAAATTTGGGGCTTTTAACTTGAACCCCAAGACTATAAATTGGAAAGAAATCAGATCATACATGGCCCAAATAGTGAAGAACAGTTTTAGAGAATAAAACAACTGAAGAAATGCTAACAACCTTGGAAGAAAAGACTGAGAATTTTGGAAAAATATGCTCCGAAAGCACAACCAAAAGGAAAGAGGAACTGGTTTGAGAGGCAAAAGAGAAGAATATTCCCCAAAAGAGAGAGAGTAGCGACGAAGTTAGCTAACTGCGGAGACAGCAATGCCAAGAAAGTAATACAAGAAAAACTGGAGAGAATCGACTGGGAAATACAAACTCTGCTAAAGGGCCATACAGAGAAGGAAGAGGAATAGGTGGTAGAAGCAACAAAGGAAAATCCAAAATATTTCTACAGCTATGCGAAAATAACTGGCTACTCCATTGCCCCACCCACTATAAACCACACCTATATAAAAGCTAATGTTAACGATACCTTTCTCCTTTTTCACAATGCCAACCACGCCCCCCGCTTTTTTCTTAACTATCTTAATTCCGAACACAAAAACATTAAGTTCACCAAAGAAGACGAATCCAATAACACCCTATCCTTCCTAGATATAACAATAACAAAACAACAAATTCAGCACCTCTATATATCGAAAACCCACATACACAGGCCTAGGTACTAATTACCTAAGCCACACCCCTTCGCCATATAAAATAAATAGCATCAAGTAGCATCAGGAACAAGTCGTCAGGCAGATGGGAATCTGCCTGACTTCGAACATTAAAAACTTGGTTATTCGGTCGATACAAAGTAATAAATCAATTAAAATACTAATTAACTTTACGTATAGTGAATATCAAAATGACTTTATAACATTATAAATAAATCATAAGATTTGCATCATAACATGTTTCAAAGAGAGACGTCAGGCTTAAAATTGCCTGACAAGACGTGGAAGTGTGCATTTTTATGCGAGTTGTAAGGTTTTGTTATTTGAGAAGATGCATAATAATACAGTAATAATTAACTTTATGTACAGTCACAGTGTATATGCAAATAGCTATATAACCTTATTTATAGATCCTAACATGGTCATTATAACATGTTTTATAAAGTAAAGATTTCTGACTCAAAATTTTTAGCCACATATCTTCCCTCTCTTCCTGCGTCTCTCTCCCCACCCTCACTGGGGAAATGGGGTTTAGACGATAGATGGAGGGATGGAAATTTTTAGCCTGACAACTTGACAAGAGATGGGACTGTGTATTATTAGTTTTTTATGTTAGTTTTTTGAAGTCCCTAGCAGGAGAAACAACAGGTCAGGCTAGCCTGACCTGCCTGACCTGCCTGACCCCCTCCGTCGCCACTGGTTTATATATATATATATATATATATATATATATATATTATACACTTTGTGGGGTTCGAACGACGGTTCGGGATCGACCTGCGGTCGACCCTCTGCAGCATCCTGCCTCATTTGCGGTATTTGATGGAGGGAATTGCTGTCTGATCTCCTGCCCTCGTAGCCAGCCACGAAATCTGTCCAGCTGGTTTTTGAAGTTATTCAGGTCGGTGTGCTGGAGATTCCTTACTTCTCTCGGTAGGGCATTGAAAAGCTTTGGGCCTCGTATTGTGAGGGTATTTTCCATCCTTGTTTTCATGACCCCCTGTCCCATACATATATATATATATATATAAGCAAACAACCACAGGGAAAAGGAAACACAAAGTCCGAGCGCTTTCGTGATATATTCACATTATGAAGGAGAACAGAAATGTGAATATATCACGAAAGCGCTCGGACTTTGTGTTTCCTTTTCCCTGTGGTTGTTTGCATATTAATAAGATCACGTGTTATTTTGTGATTTTAGTGCATATATATATTATATATAATATATATATATATATAATATATATATATATATATATATATATATATATATATATATCCTTCTAAGAATAAAATGAGCCCCTTGTAAGAGAAGTAAATTCTAATATGCAATGTTACATCGTAAAAGTAGACAGAAAAACTAAATTAATATCAAGTTAGTTTTTTTTTTTTTTTTTTTTTTTTTTTTTTTTATGGAAATACAGCGTGGCATAGCGGCAGTGAATTTTTTTACCGTGCCATAGTTCATATTTTGCTAAATATCAGCTGAAGTTTCTCTTAGAGCCCTCACAGATGCGGAGAAGGTCTTCGTTGTCACCGGTAATGACAAAGTGCTCCAAATCATCATCATCATCATCTTTTTCTATCTTCCACAGTGTGGTTGTTTTGAAGGAGTGACATGCGGTGTTTGTAGCAGTTCCGTGTCTCTACCATACACTCTGCTTTAACAATAGGAGGAGAGGATTCTCAAGAGTGGATATGTTCTTCGCATACCAAATCCCTCCTTATGCCATTACAGTAATACACACTGCTTAACTGTGGACTATACACAAACTCTGTGGAGTACTTGATAAGATATTCTTCACAACCCATGTACATCCATTTAACTCTTTGAAGCATGGTGGAATATCTGATGTACTACTTTTTTTGTATCATTTTGTTGCATAGGGGATCAATCAGTAACCCACGTTCACAAATATTTTGAACTTCACTGGCTGTGCTTCAAAGAGCTAACGCGAATTAACTAAAATGAGGCCCGTAACCATCCCCTCACCCTATGCGCACGTCAGATTCCGCTTTATCGCAAGGCAGAAGTTTTCGCCGAGCCACACGTTCACTGTACCTTAGTTTATGCAGATAACGTTAAACTGTTTGTTACAATAAAATGACAGGTTGAGTTCTAACCAGGGATAATTTTCGACTTTAGTTTCTATCGAAAAGAATTATCAGTACCGATTTCGATATCAGTTTTAGAATGGTTTTTCTTGAGTATGTTTCATTTCGATATCAGTCTAGTTTCATTTTTTCAAATATCAGTTTTATATCGATATCATGGTTACTTGAATATTTAGTACTTATACAGGCTTTATGAATGTCTACGAAGGATGGGAAATCGATATAAATTGGACTCGATAAACTGATAAAACTGATTTTTTTTTAACTGAACTCGGAAAAAAACTGAACTCGAAAATGAAACTGAAAAAATAAAAATTTAAAATCGAAATCGTTATCGTTTATTTAAGTTTTATCAATTAAAGAAGTTAAGATATTTTTGATTCAAATTTATTAACACGAGACAATTTGTCAAACAAAAAAAAACCCATTCGGGCATTGAGACGTGATAGAAATGTTTTTGATTTATAGATACACTTCGTCTCATCCCGTAAGACTATCTCTCAACACTAGGAATTTTTGATGGGGGGCGAAGGCCCAAATTTTCCGACAAAAGGGCGTGACAAAGATACCGTTTAACAATCATCTATCTCATCAATCATAACAATTTACGGGCAATACAAAGAATCTATTAAGTGCGAGGAACACACATATGATAACACACATGTATCAGTATTCAGTAATGCAATACAAAAGCAGAATACACTACCATTAAATGAAAGAAAATGATTCACAAGGGAAAACAGTCAAAACAGAAAATTTGCAACATTATATACATTATACTGCCCACCATAACAGAATGAAACAACATAATGTGGCTACAACAACCATATATTGAAAACATGTACAAATTAATTGGAGTTCCTCTTTTAAGTACAAATACAACTTGTAAACTTTCCGACAAAATCCTTTCTGAGGCTTGATGAGAGGGGAGGCGAATCGGGGGAGGTCCCCAACTCCCCTCTAGCTACTCTACTGTCTGAACATATACAGTATAGATATAAAAAGGCAACTTATCAGCTTTTTCTTTATGGCTTTATATTTTTAATATATTCGCCTCTCTCTTCATATAGGGGGATAGATATCACGGGTAAAGAGAAAAAGTCACACCAAGATGAGAAAAGAATTAACACAAAAGTGAAAAAAAATATCGGATATCAAACTTTAAGGATGCAACTTTTAATTTTTAAGTACCATTTTATGTGAAGCTTTCGAAGGCGAAAGATCAATCTTACTGACGAAGAATAACAACTACGCCTTACAGTATGATACAAAATCAAATTAATAATAAAAGGTTTCACACAGAATATATGAGGCGCTCCGGACCACAAGCTGCTAAGCACCAAAATTATAAAACTGAGAAAAATGTAGTTAAAGTTTGTCAACTTGCAAAATGCCATGACTTTTGAACCAATAACGATATTTGATTGATTTCAACCATACGTACAGGTCCACAATCTACTCCCTGACTCATCACGGGATAGAGGAAGGGTGGGGGAATATAGCGGTATAAATACCTCAATTCTAGCCCCACTAGCGCTTGGCAGGATGTGATCCGGAGCGCCTCACATAACTCAAAGATATGAATATTAAATATTTGAGTTTACTGCAACTAAGAAAATGTCGATAGAAATAAACAAAGCGAAAAAAACTCAAATCGAAATCCGAATTGATATTTTGTTTTTACAAAAAATGAAATTGAATAAATATATATATATATATATATATATATATATATATATATATATATATATATATATATACACACAGGGCGTCCCAAAAAAATGTATACACACTTTAATACTTATAAAGGCAGTGTTTATTAAAATACATTTAATTTTCAAAATGTAATAGAATCTACAGACATTATTTAATTGTTTTGTCAACGCTTGTTTTCAAACTGACGTCCGTTCTGGTCCAGGCACTGCTGATAACGCGAAGCAATGGAATCGCAAACATCACGAAACATTTCGTTTGGTATTTGTGTGCATTCTCGTTCAATGGCTGCTCTCAATTCAGCGACTGTTGCAGGTTTTATAGCGTAGACTTTGTCTTTTAAGTATCCCCATAAAAAAAAGTCTTGTGGTGTGAGGTCTGGTGAACGCGGAGGGTATTCTACGAAACCCCTTCGTCCAATCCACATCCACATCGTGCCAAGTACCACTCGCAATACTCCACTCTTCGGTCCGGATCATCTTCATTAATAGCATGGACCAATCTTGGAATGTAACTTTTCCATTGACAGCGCTTCAAAATGCGTTGGACAGACGATTCTGAAATTCCTACCTCACGACTCGCTTGCCGCACATATTTTCTTGGACTTTGGTGATACGTTCCAGTACTCTTTCTTGCTTTGTGGGGCTTGGTCGATGTCCGTGGTCTTCCGGAACGCTTCTTGTGACATTCTGAACAGTTCCATCGGCTTCAAACTTATCTCTAATTCGAGTGATGGTAAGTCGCGTTGGTGGATCTGTTTGAAACTCCCTCCTAAAACTGTCTTTGCACTTCACTGCGTTTTCACACTTTCCAGTAGCATTTTAGAATGAATTTCCTTTGTTCAAAGCTTAGTCTGGACTGCCATTATTAATTCTAATGGGTTAACTTGGAAAGAAAGAAACAACAATTGAGCTATCAGCTGTTAAAGTGTGTATACATTTTTTTGGGACGCCCTGTATATATATATATATATATATTATATATATTATATATATATATATATATATATATATATATAATATATATATATATATATTAACTTTGGTTAACCATGTTTTAGTTTAGGCCCGAACTGTTTATTCTGACGGTCACGCTTGTCACTCTACCTCAGACCCCAGTTTACGTGGAATCCTAACCACGCCCACCAACACAGCCCAGCGTCTTAACCATTAGCTACCTAGGGTACCCATTTATCTACTAATCAATTTTTTTTTTTATTGTGTGGAAGGATGAACAGCTGGGTTGTGCAGCGCGCCGCCTGCCAGTCACCGGGTCTAGATCCTGGGGGCCGATGGATTTGTAGTCAGCGACGTTAATCACTGCACCACCGAGGCACATCACGCTAACCACTACACTACGGAGGCGCATATTATATATATATACGATGAAAATAACCACGAAGAAAAAAGGAAACACAGAATGGTGCTCAAGCGCTTTCGTCTAATGACATCCTCAGGAACACTGAAATTAATAACAATTTCGAGACTATATATATGTCAAAGTAAAAAATTGAAAATAAATAAAAATGATACTATGATTGTTACAGAAAAATAGTGTAGGAGGAGCATACAATTTACATGGAAAAGCTATTAGTTTAGCGCCTTGCCATTCTGTCTAAATCCGTTCTGAATTAATTCAAAACAACAGGATCTAGCGCAAAAAGGCCTTGGCTTAAGGTTGAAATTGTTCGTAAGTTGAATAATGGCAGAGGACGATTGTCCCGTTCTAATGGAATATTGATGCTGTTTTACACGCTGTTCAAATCTTTTCCCGTCTGTCCAATGTAAAAGGCTCTCTCTCACTCACACACACTCATAACTGATCACTGAATCATCTGATCTCTGACACTTCAAAGTTATAAAGTTGTAATAAAAAACAGAAGCATCGTTCAGAGTAATTATTTGCAGTCAATTATACTCTAAAACTATTTAGGCCAATAAGATAAAACACAAATAAATACATGTTGCTCTTTTTTTTTTAAATATAAGTATGAGCCAAAGATTTTAAAATCCTGACCTCACCTCACCTGATCTACATGACCACGTAAAAGTAGTCAGTTGTTAAAATGATAAAAAATGACCTTGCCATCTGCAGGAACATGAGACTTATTGTGGGTAAACCCAAGCGTCAAACTCGTTTGCAAAAAACCTTTTTTTAAGAAATTTTGTTAACATTTGAGTTAAAGAAGGGGAAAGCAACACGATTCTAAATATATTGATTTGATAAATGTTGTTATTATTTATTGAATTTTATTGTCAAATAAAAAACTATGGAGTCTATTTACTTTTGTCAACGCTCTGTATAAGGATCTGCGTTAATCCTTTACTTTGCCAGGTGGTTCTATATCTTTCACTAGAAGTTTATCACTTAAAGCTTGTATAGGGAGGAATATTCTGTCAATTGGCCTTAGGCCTATCCAAAAACCTTATATTAGAAAAAAATTAAAAATGTTTTTTTATTTGCTTATTCTGTAACTGACCTTTCTACTTTATAGGTTTTGTGGTTTAACTAAAATCAGAAAACCGTAATTAAAAATTAAATAAAAAATTATATTTATTTCTATTTCAAAAACGGTTTTTAGTTTTTCATTTCTTACTTCAGGTTCAATTTCGATTTCAGTTTTTTTTTTTTTTCAATTTCAGTTCTAATAATTTCAGTTTTAATGTTTAGCGATTCAAGTACTTATCGATTCGCCATTCCTGGTTTTAACTACAAACCTTTGGCATGAATTCAAACTGAGAATGGCCAGCGACGAACGTTTTTGCCTTCGTTCTGTAACCGTTGATGACCATCTTTGTAAATGAAAGATTAACTTCTTCATATTTTAAAGGGAAATTTGAGATAATAATGATTTGGCGATTCATTTCGAAGCCCCAAAACTTTCTGTCTGAACCTTAACAACACATAATCTAATCATAGTTTGATTTCCTAATGATACAAACTATGGGTAAATGGTTATATATATATATAATTTTTTTATATATGAATTATATATATAACGTAAAGAACGACGCTTGTATGGAAGAACGTTCCGCACAAGATGAGGAGAAAGAACGAACAAATGAAAAATGAGGTAACCACCCAGGAATCGAACCCGGGATCTTCCGATTGCCGGTTAGATATGCTAACCACTACACTATGGGCCTCGCTTAATCAGAAGTCGTAATTCTCCTACATGTTCGTTTTTTCTCCTCATCTTGTGCGGAACGTTATTCTATACAAGCGTCGTTCTTTACGTTAATTATACTGTGTGTTGTTTGCAGTTAAAATATATATATTATATATATATAATAAAGATCACAACTATACAAGGCATCTTTCACCATCTACAAACTCTTCCATACGCACGACACGATATGTTTGTAGCCAAACCGCAGGTACTCTTTTCTTCTTTGCTCTAAATTCCAGATATAATCGAAGGCACTGCACACGTTTTACGTATAAATAACATTAAATGTAATTTAGAGTTTATGTAAAGACTTAAAACATCATCTATATATAGGGTGGCCCATAAGTCCCAATCGGTTATAATTACAGTGAGAACAATGGAAATCGACACTAAGGAAAGAATATTTGTCGACAGGGTTATATTTCGCATTTTGAATAATCAATAAATATTTCTAAACTTATTATAAACTTTTCGCTTTAATTATAACCAACTGGGACTTATGGCCACCCTGTATATATATATACAGGGTGATTCAAAGTCAGGTTACATAAGGAAATACTGTATTATGTAATGATACAAGGGAATAGTCACATCACATGTTCGATATGGCCACCGTTAACGGCAATCCTGACTTTTGAATCACCCTATATAATATATATATATATATATATATTATATATATATATATATATATATATATATATATATATATATATTCAACCCTTATTTACTTTAGAAATTAAAGAGGATGCTTAATTAAATTGATACAGCTGTTCGACTACTTTTAGTGCCTCTTAACATGACACTTTTGGTGGCACTCTCTCTCATCAGTGCCTAACATAACTGTTCCGGCTTTCAATCTATATACAACTTAATTCTCTTTATTCTTTGCTTTCTCTCTTAACTTTAATTTTTACTGCTGTTACTCCTGTTCTCGTTCTCTCTAACTTCTTCCCATTCATCACTAATTCTCTTATCGGAGTACTTATCTACTTTCTTCCTTTGTCTACAAATTGAAACAGTTGACGAATATACCCTTCCTTTCATCTCGGGACAAAGCAACGAAACATGAGGCTTATTGTGCCTAAACCCAAGAGTCAGACTCGTTTGCAAAAAACTTTTTTTTAAGAAAATTTGTTAACATTTGAGTTAAACTATATATATATATATATATATATATATATATATATAAAACCGAAACGGATAAAAAAAAAAGTAAATATACTCGGAAGATAGTTTACAAACACATTTTATTTTTAATACTTATATGCTAAGAGATAACAGACCAGCGTTCTGTTTATGATTCTTTTACCTAAATTTATCGGGTAGTGTACGGAAGTGCCTCATAATCCTTCGTATTACACACACTTAACCCGTGAATTAAGAGCTCAAATACATATTCTCCATAAACAGGAGGGCAAAAGCCATAAGGAAATTGCGATGGAATTAAAAATATCCCAAAGGAGCATTTCAAATAACTCAAAGGCAATTTGGCTACTCATATAGCGGAAAAAGTCGGCCAAGAGTGACTGTTGCAACAGAGGACGCATATTTTTTATGCAGGAAGTGCCAAGAGCGAATGCCCGCAAAAACGCCGCCCACCCCTTAATAGAAGGAGAAGAGAGCCGAAATTAAGGTTCAAAGTTTTGGAGATACCTGGACACTCTGCTTTTGAAAGACTGGAGGTTATAGGCAGGAAGAAAGATGTATTGAGGGAGATTGTTTCAGAGTTGAACGGTTGAGTAGATGAAAGAGTGAAAATACCGATTAACTCTTGCGTTAGAGAGTTGGACAGAGAAGGAATGAGAATGTGTTGAAAGTGTGGTACTGCGTGGTGCTCTCCTTAAAGGAGGCGACATGCAGTTAGAGAGTTCAGAAGAGCAGTGTACGTTATAATAGCGATAGTAAAGAAAGTGAGCCAACATTGCGGCGGAGAGAGGATTGAAAACAGTCGGTAAGAGGCGGGGAATTGATGAGACGAAGGCGATTTGGAGAGAAGTTGCTGACAAAAACTTATCAAAATTAAATGCAAAAAAACTTCACTTTTTTTCTACGTGAAAGTCACAATATAATAATAAAAACCCACTCTAATAGACAGAGTTTACTTCCACAACAGTTTCGATGCCCACTGGCATCCTCTTCTGTATCCACCCGAAGAGGATGCCAGTGGGCATCGAAACTGTTGTGGAATAAACTCTGTCTATTAAAGTGGGTTTTTATTATCATATATATATATATATATATATATTACTGTTATATGTAAACAAGAGGTGGTGGCTTGAATTTGCAAAAGATCAAAACTGTCGAAGTGAATGGAAGAATAAACTGTGGAGTGATGAGACGTAACCATGAAAGGCTTCAATTTAAATGTATTAATGATAGTTCTACAGGGTGGTCCGAAAGTCCCTATCTATTTTGCTGAAATATTGAAAATTTCATTTTTCATAATTAGATGTATCATACGTATATTTATTTATCAAGCTTAGGTCTAAAAGTCGACGTGAGCACCATCAGTGTCTCCGCAAATTTCAAAACTGTCCACTGCATTGCGGAACACATTCTCAAGTATCTCTGGAGTTATTTTAGCGACTGCCGCGACAATGCGGGTTCGCAGATCCTGCAAGTCTGTAACTCTTGTTTTGTAAACCTCAGACTTTATAAAGCCCCACGCAAAGAAGTCTAATGGTGTTAAATCCGGAGATCGTACTGCCCAAGGCCTGTTTCCACCACGTCCAATCCAGCGATTTGGTATGAGCTCATCAAGGTACGCCTGAACGATGTTTGCATAGTGACATGGAGCTCCATCTTGTTGAAAGACTGTCGAACATGCCATCTGAACGAAGCTGGGGTTCAAGGAACTGCTGAAGCATGTCAAGATAAATTGGCCCTGTTATCATAGTTTCTACAAAGAAAAAAGATCCGTAAATCTTCGATCTTGTCATACCCAAACATTAACTTTAGGAGAATCTCTCTCCCATTCGTAGAACTCGGTTGGTTTTTCACTACCTCAGATACGGCAATTATGTCTATTAACCTTTCCGCATGTATGGAATGTCGCCTCATCGCTGAAGAGAATGTGGTTTAAGTAGTTTGCGGTATGAAATTTTCAATAAATCCTCTGTACATGACAGCTTGTCGTGTAACTCATGTAACACTTGAATATGGTAACTTTTCTTTTTTATGTTGATTTTAAACCCTTAAAACAGTTGTTTTCGGCACGCTCAGTCTACGTGATGCTCTGCAAGTTGACATTCTAGGGTTTGTTTCAAAGGCATCTCTTACCAATTCGACATTTTCTGGAGAGGTACCTGGACGTCCAGATCTTGCTTCATCATGAACAGATCCTGTTCTTTTAAATTTATTAACCAACTCGCGAGTTGCATTGTCTGTAGGTCCTGTTTTGAAATCTTCTTTCGAATTTTTCTCGAATTTCTTGCACTTCTCTTCTTCCCTTAACTACGTAGTGTTACTACCATCACACGTTCTTGTACATCCGTCATCATCTATGGCCTGTAGAAAGTAAAATAGAAATATAATTATTTCGGCAAAATAGACAGGGACTTTTGGACCACCCTGTACGCATTATGGTATGGGGCTACTCCATTTTGGCTGAAGTGGATTATCTCGTAAAATTCGACGGTAGTATGAATAAGACGCAGTATAACTCAAAATTTTGGTTCACCATGCTTTGTCCAGTTGTCCATGGGTTAATTAAAATAGGATTAATTTTCAAGCAAGACAACGACCCTGAACATAATGCAATACTCAAAGTTTACTTGGAGAGACGAACACATTGCGAGGGTTCAAGCGCTGAAATTTCCACCACAAATTATTAACCTCAGGGGCGGATCCAGCCTTCTGGGCTGACCGTCTTCCAAAATTTGAAAAGTAAAAAATGCGTACGGAACTATTTTAAATCGTGAAATTTTCGCTAGCACCTTTTGGGCAGAAGTACATTTTCAAGTTGCTATAACATATTTTTCAATGAAATGAAAGATATAAAAATAAAACAATGGAAAATTACATCATATTTATCAAAATATTATATAATTAAATATTATATATATTATATATTATTAAAATATCCTACAATAAAATAATTCACTGAAAATTCTGACCGTCATCCGGAAGACGGTGGAAGACGGTCTAAATCCGCCCCTGAACCTAATGCCTTTTAAGCACGCATGGAAACTTTAAAAAAATGTTTGAAGCCTACAGGACCTTTGGCGTATCGTCTATATTAAAGGACAAGCAATTCCTACGTATGAAAAGGATGTAAGCTGTGGTTGATTCAATACGTTCAACGTGTGAAGCTATAATTCGTACTCAAGGGAATTATATCAAATATTGGAGAAAGTTCTGTTTTCGTGTATTAATGGCATTGCTTTATTTAGTTTCGTATTTACAATCTAAGTTAGTTATTGAATGCAGTAATCTTTGTATGCACTGGCGTGCAGAAGCGTTGTTGATAAACTCCAGGCGCCAACTTGAGATTAGCGTTATAGGTGTATCACTATCTATCTATCCATATACTGTATATATACAGGGTAACGCAAAAGTTGCGCATCATAGGAATTTTCAGTGTTGATTATATTATATTTTTCTTTTAGGTAGGGGATGACTACGAAATTAACAATAGACGAGAGGGTGAGCTTGGTTTTAATGTATGGAATACAAGGTACAACAAATCGATGAATCGGTACAGAATTTAAATTCTGTACCCATTCATCGATTCGTAGTACCTGGTATTCCATGCATTAAAACCAAGCTCACCCTCCCGTCTATTGTTAATTTCGCAGCCATCCCCTACCTAAAAGAAAAAAAATAATATATTATATAGTCAACACTGAAAATTCCTATGATGCGCGACTTTTGCGCCACCCTGTATATATAATAATAATAATAATAATATAAAGTACAAGTGAAAAGGTAAATAAAAACGCTGAACTATTCCTGTACATTAGATTGACAGTTGTTAATAAACTGAAAATTTGAGTCTTTGATCTAACATATTTTCAGACAGGTGGCAAAGCGATGACTCCCTCTGAAAAAAAAAATATATATATATATTGTTTACTCTTTGCATGCCCATTACAAAGGTATGAAAGGAACCTTCCTAATTAAAAATTAAAGGCATTTTAGACATGGTTATTTTTCAAGCAAAATTAATTAACGGACGAAAAGGCGAAAATGAAAGGGATAAAATTTTGGTATTAAATCTGTATTCAATGTAAAAACGAAGAAAGGAAGTCATTCAACATTCCACACACGCGACATAACTCAATCGTTCGATACCTAATCTTAACAACTAATAAAAATTCAAATGAGAGTAGAAACTTCTAGAAAGGAGGAAGGAGCTGGCACTGATTGTCATCCATTTAATGCCAAAATGTAAGTTGTCGTTTTTATTGGTCATCGGTGAACAAACCTTTGAAGTCCAGATTGGAAACTTATCCGATGCAGTCGGGTTTTTTTTTAATTTTTTTTTACGTAATTCAATGAAGAGGTTTTTAGTTTGAGTGCGGTCTTTTCATGTCGAACTAAGAAAGGTCTTTTTATGCCGAACTAAGAAAGGTCGTTCGTTATTACTTTTTAACTCTATGCATACCGAATTTTACGAAACGTTAGTTTTTATTTACAAAATTTCCTAAAGAAAAACAGTATTATTACACGATTCAAATATCTCCTTAAGGAACACTTTTTATTCGTATTATTGGGTTCCATTATTTCTTTGTTTCTAACGACATTTTTTAGTAACGCAGCTATATAACAGTGGCGACGTGAATTAACTAATTTTTATCTTCTGTATTTATTATATTTTAATGTTAAAAATTTGTACTAAATGCAGAACCCAACAGGAACAAATTGAGCACCCACAAAAATTATAGTGTTACTTTTAGGAGTTTTGATATGATCACTAAGTACACACACGTAACCAATACCTTGTAACTTTTTCACGTACTTTCATTAAGGGCCAGGACACGCGTTGTGGAATCAATACGATGAGATTTTGGGTAACGCTATGATTCAAATTTGCTAAATCCTAATCAATATTTCCTTCAGATTTGGTGCAAATATGGAAGGAAGGATTGTTTTCTGCAATTGGAGATGAAGATGCTTCAAAAATTGAGCTTCTAGGAGGCCAAGGAAGAACTTGTAACCCTTTTGTCTCTTCAACTGAGTACTATATGATGATGTGTAGTAATCTGTCTCACTCTCCAGTGAGAGGACAAGAGTTAAACTAATATATATAATATATATATATATATATATATATAAATGTTAACCCCTCCGTCTGTGGCCTTGGTCGGTTCGAAGTTGACGGTGGTTCTGGTTAGGTGGCAGCAACGGATTTGTTACTCTGGAGTAGCTGGTACCGTATAGGGAATCGTAGTAGTTTCTTCTATACTACTCTCCGATTTCTTCTTGTAGTGCAGTGGTTCTTAACCTTTTTACTACCATGCCCCCTCTAGGAATTGGTCCTTCCCTCCACGCCCCCCTTCAATCAAAATAACATTCTCAATAACTTCTCAATATTAGCCCATGCTCTCGTTAAGAGAATAACAAATACAATTAGAGAAATTCCTGTTTCTAGGGGGGCGCGCCCCCCCGGTTAAGAACCACTGTTGTAGTGGATCGAAGGATTCTGTGGAGCTTACTAAGTTCTCTGAAGGTTCCCCCATTCTTCTTGTAACGTATCGGGAAATTATTTGTCTCTAATTTAAGTATTTAAGACTAAGTTCTCTGAAGAGAGGAAGGCTCGAAGGAGAAGACAAAGATTTTTTTTACTGTAATTTTACAAGTAATGCTCAGCCTCTAAATTAGATCATCGAAATCAGAATGAACATTGGAGAAATTTTATGGGTTTATATACTGAAATTTTTACTATCATCATTATTTAATGCTGATCTGTTTTTGTTTTTTATTCTCAATAGGCTGATTTTCTTTGCAAAATATTTAAAGACAAGACAAATATTTTAGCTGTAGCAAGGTCTAGACTGCTAAGCAAGAGGAAGCCATATTTTTATTTTAAACAGCATATTGATAGATCTGATATCATGATCTGCCGAGTTAACTAAAAATGGAAATTGAAATATGTCTTCCCATCACGAATTACAAACAAACATGCTCATGAGCAAAAATTAAATGCTTAAGATTCAAAATTAAACGTTAAGTAGGACAGGACTTTATCTTTTACAATGAAGAGAGAATGTATACAGGGAATGAATAAGATTACATTATTAAGCTAAATTAAAAAAAATAATTAAGTAGTTTAAAAAGAAATAAATTCACCAATTTATAAAATAAAAGCAAATCAAAAAATTATCCAAACTCGTGTCAGCGTTATGCGATTTTGGAACTTATATGTCAAAATGAATATATGAATATAAATACACATAAGAATATAAGGATTATATAAATATACGAATGGATATAAGAATTATATGAAAGTAGGAATTATTCACTGTTCATTTTTACATATACATATCGAACACTGACAGTACGAGGGTTTTTTTTTTTTTTTTTTTTTTGGCCCATGTATGCTTTGCGGTTTCCTAGTATAAACTATTCATGTCATGGGTCTCTGTAGTTGTAAATTCTCGCATGTAAACGCGTGTATTTCAAGATTTTTGATGTCCTCATTTTCAGGTGGCATTTCACATTACTTTCCACATATTTTCGGCCGACTAAGAGTACTTTAAGTATTTCATATTCAGAGTACATTTAGTCTTATTTCTAGTTTTATTTTTAAAGTAGACACAATGGACAATCTTTAAGTGAGTGATTTCCTCGGAATTAGTCTGAAGTTTACCTACTTATAGTCAATGAACGCGGCCATTTTAACACGGGAAAATGTCCACACAAAATGGCCTACGTAGTAATGCAAATAGGAAATGGAGCTTAAAATATTAAATCCTAAAAATTATTTGAATTCATATATTTCAAAACAAGAAACTTTGTTTCGGTTGAGTTGTAACCAATTTCAGTATAAAAAAATTGCATGTAAATAGGTCGAGATACGAGACAGCATCGTGAGTCTTCTGCGTGAGTCTTCTGCGTGAGTCTTCTGCGTGAGTCTTCTGCGTGAGTCTTCTGCGTGAGTCTTCTGCGTGAGTCTTCTGCGTGAGTCTTCTGCGTGAGTCTTCTGCGTGAGTCTTCTGCGTGAGTTATTACTACTTTTTGTAAATTCCTTTTACAAGTAATACAAGGTATTCCAGGTAACTAACGAGTCACGTTTAAATTTAGTTTACGTGCATTTTTATTTTATTATTATATCTATTGTATACGAGTATATACTGTATAGTATATTTTAAGATTTTTATTGCCATGCCTCTTTACATACCATAGCGGAAATAAATTCGCCAAAAAAATTCTAGAAAACCCAAAATATTAATTATTATGTATCTTTTTAAAATTTGTATTCTTTTCAATAAAAAAACATGAAAATATTACTTGGTAACTTATGAGGGCATTTTGGAAAAATTATTTCCCTAACTATACAGTCGACTAATATTTTTATTCCAGTTTTGAAATAAAACTAAAGCTATTTTTCCAAGTCAACGCTCTATATCTGTTACAATTTTACATTAAAAAAACTTGTATGTGATTATTATATATTCCTCACAGTCATGGCATACCCATTTTTATTCATTTGTTACTTTGCAGTGGATTTTCAGCCATTGTACAATTATCACTGCCCAACAAAAAAAAACATTTTTTGCTGCCGATTTAATTCTAAGACCTGTTTCTGGGTAATATTGATGTGCTGATTTAAAAAATCACCTTAGATTCTGCCCATCACATCAGGTTTTCGTGCAATGCAATATGCCTATTTTGGGTGATCCATGAAGGGCGCTTATCAAAATTGATGATTTTTGAGGCCTGTTAACAGCGTAACCCTGCCAAAATGCGATATCTCCAAAATATCCGTATTTGATTGCTCGAAAACCTGATGTGATAGGCAAAAACTAAGGTGATTTTTGAAATCAGCACACCAAAGTTACCTAAAAACAGGTGTTAGAATTAAATCAGCAAAATTGGTGTTGGGCAGTGTTATCAGAATGAATTGGGGAGTTTAAGAGGTACCTTCATTCTAATAGTCAAAGTATGGCGATTTCATCCCCTGGAACGTTCAAAATTTCCAGTCTGGTCTTTAGTCACTTATTTGAAAGGAAGAGAGGTACGCGTCATGCAATCAAAAAGAAATACAAATGGTGTCATGCAAGGTGAGTATCTACGAGAGAAAACTAGACACCAGATTCAAGACAACGTCAAGTGATCCAAAAGTATCTATATACAGTATGAGAGATGAACAGCTCAAGAAAGCAAGTATCTGCCTTACCAAGCCAATAGCAGAAGAAAGGCCATGAATTTGAACGTGGTTTGAAATTTTTATATATATATATATATACACACACACACACACACACACACACAGACCGTGCATGGAGCAAAGAACTCTTCTGGGAAAATTAAATCCACTATAGTCCGAATAAGTAAAGGTAAATGACAAACACTAGTCTTTTCTTTTTCATGATGTTAGCCCGACTTGGGCAACGGGTCACTTGCAAAGAGGCCCCAAAAATATAGCTTCCCTCACCAGCTATCTGCGAAGCAGATAGAATTCAGCTAGATCCTATCTGCTTTGCAGATAGCTGGTGAGGGAAGCTATATTTTTGGGGCCTCTCTGCGAGTGACCCGTTGCCCACGTTGGGCTAACATCATGAAAAAGAAAAGACTAGTGTTTGTCATTTACCTTTACTTATTCGGACTATAGTGGATTTAATTTTCCCAGAAGAGTTCCTTGTTCCATGCACGATCTGTGTGTATCATGAAAATACCTCAGGGGACCATTTCTGAGTTCAATCATATATATATATATATATGCTGCACACACACACATATATATATATCCCATATATATATATATATATATATACTATAAAAAGGGGCCCTGTCCGTCCGTCCGTCTGTAGATACCATGTATTTACTATTAAGCGATTCTCAACACAGAAATATATGCGCTTTGCTTTGTTTTAGCATTTTACTGTAGCGTGTTAAGATTTTCATTGCTTGATACAATGGGTTCGGATGTGAAGCTTAAGATTTTCGTTGCGGCGTTCGTTTCCCTAGTTTTATTGACCGAATAATTGACTTCCCACTAACTGGGGCCGCAGGCCCCCAATTACTGAGGCTGAAGGCCCAGCACGGCAGGTCTAGCTAAATGGGTCCGCATGACCCACTTTTGCTAGTATATATAATTGTTAAAAACGCAGTAACAGTGTAAAAATTAGATAAAACAAATAAATCTCCAAAATTAAGAGAAAAATTACTCTCATCATTCATACGGCAAGACTCACACAAACAGTAAGAGTCCAAATTTAAAAGATAAATACCAAAAACGTCATGCTTCAGGCAACTGAAACCGGCGTTAAATGTTTAAAAAAAAAGATGTGAGAATTTAAGAGCCAAAAATTAGTCATAAAATGCAGTGAAAAAGTTTCGTATTTTGTATTAAAATTGTCAGTATTTTTTATGATAAAAAATTTAACGAGTTTTTGTTTATTATTTATTATTATTAATGTTTAGAAGTAACTGAGCATTATTAATATCAGTGTTATGCTCGCTGTTTGAAGGATGCTTATGCAGGGTCAAATTTTCATTGGCCGGATTTAAACTATATGTTCATATTGGTGACTTTTGAAATCACTAGTTTTGCCAACTAGAACAGCCTCTATATGGAACTTTATATACTATTCATATACTCTTCTTATAACCTTCGACGTCGAAGTCCTTGTAAGGCTTCTATGTTCGTAATGTCTCATTTTCTGTATTGGTTTGCGAGTAAGGAATATTCAATTATTGGTAGGACTAAGCCCTTCTGCTGTGGAAGATAATTTCCATTGTTTTTCTAGCTGTTGTGGTTTTAAGGTTATAGTGTTCTCTTAATTCTGCATCCGATGACATTATTATTCCAAGATTCCTAACCTGTGGGTTTGATATTAACTGTTTGGCTTGCAGTGTTTTGTATTCTTTATTTGGTAGCACCTTCTTGTTACCATATCTTACAAGCTGGAGCATTTCTTCATTAAACGTCATATTAATGTCTTCCGCCCACATAAATAGTGTTTCAACGTAGTTTTGTCACTTTTCTATGTCACCTTCTTTTAATATTTCTTTGCATATCTTTGTGTCATTAATATCATCATCATTGTTTGCAATCATTATTATAAACCGCAAGGGAGCTAATACTGTACCTTGTGGAACAGAGTTGACGACTTCTGAGACTTCAGATTTGAGTCTATTTGCTCTCTTTGTGTTCCTTTGGTCAGAAAATTAAATATCCATCGTCCCAGCTTTCCATTAATTCCTATGCTCTTAAGTTTGTGGGGTATAATTCCATCATCACATTTATCGAAGGCTTTATCAAAATCTATGTTTTGAGTTCGGCACAATGTTTCCAGTATTTTCTCTGGATCGTCTAATAGCTGTGATAGGCATGATCTTCCAGCCCCGAAGCCACGTTGGTTCGGATTGAATAAATTCTTTTCTCGTGGGTAGTAAGCAATTTTGCCTCTGACTACACGCTCGAAGTACTTTATAAGGTGGTGGGTGAGAGCTACTGGCCGATAGTTCTAAGATATTGCTCTGTCACCTCCTTTAAATAAGGAGGCAATATTCACGTTCTTTAATTATTGAATGATTTTCTCCATACTCTCTCTACATGTGTTTGGCCCTAGTGCTGAATTTTCTCGTACTTGTGATGGAGCCTCAATTATGTCTCCTTCCAAGAACTCTAGGTCCATTAATAGATTCGTGTCCGTACTTCTTCTTGGCTGATTTGTGGCTATGTCAAACTATGCATCTTGATCTTTCTACTTTCTTCCCGGATTTAGGGATGCTAAACACACAATTAAATTGTTCCTAAACAATTTTGCTAATTTTTTCTGGGTCACTTGTGTATTCGGTCGCCCCCATCCTTGAACGGGCCAATACTCTCTTTACATTGCATTTTTCTTTTCGCAAACGTGTAGAAGTATTTTGGTTTTTTTTTGTTTGGGGTTATTTTTTATTTTATTTTTGTTTTTTATGTTTTTTCCCTCCTCGTTTGTTTTGGGGAGGAATGTTATGTTTTACGCTCATTTCTATTTCGCATACTTTTTCTCTAGTATGAGTCGTCTTGGTTCAGTGCTGCATCCGAGCAGATTTTTTATGGTTTGTTTCCGTTGTCTAAATAGTTTCCTAATTTGTCTCTCTCGACTGCTACGTTTTCTTTTTTGTCTCTTCGAAACACGTTTCAGCAATATGGGTTTAATTTCATTTTCCATATAGATAGTATTTCTTCAGGAGTCTTCTCGTGAAGTGACAACTTGCAATTTAATTTCTGTGAATCTTTTTTACACTTTCCAATCTATTCTCTCTGAATCATATTTAAACTTTCAAATATTCCTTCTGACCGTCTGGGATGCATTTTTGGTCTTCCGGTTGCTAAATTTATTTGTATATCGATTAGGTTATAGTAAGAGAAATTTGTGCGCGTTATCCTCTTATTTCATTATGTCACTGTTGTTTGTCGAACTTTATATATATATATAAGCACACCGGACAAAAAAATTAGTCACCCTAATAGCACCGATAGTAGGAAGTTCAAGGTCACACAGAGGGCGCTGATGTAGCATTGGTAAGTGACAAGTAGCGGTGACGTAGCACACAGGATCAGATGTTTCGTGAGGGGTGAAGAACAAAGTGTGTGTTGGATATAGTCTGCAAAATGGGTCGTGAGGCAGACGTTACTCAGTGGCAAAAAGGAGCCATGTTTGGCAGAGCCCACGGACACAAAATGTCTGAAGTAGCCCAATTTGTTGGTGTGTCAACGCGTACTGTCCAGCGAGTTTAAAAGAGTGGTGTAGTTCGCAATCAACTGACAATCGACGGCGTAACTGTGGCCGGAAAACAATTCTCAACAATAGGGGCCGCCGCCATGTTTCTCGTCTAGTAACTGCAAATCGTTTTCAAACCAGAGAACAATTGCTCCAAGAAACCATGGGTTCTCCAGCGACCAATTTCCGAACGGACATTGCGACGAGAGCTGCATGCGATGGACATCTGGAGCAGGGTACCACAGAAGAGGCCGCTGTTAACAGCAAGTCACAAATTGGCACGTTTAAATTGGCTCAGAGGCACAAAAACGACTGCGGCAGATTGGAAACGTGTAATTTGGTCCGATGAGTCCCGTTTTGTTTGTTCTCCAATGATGGGAGGCGACGAGTACATCGCAGGTCCAATGAAGCCTTTAATCCTGAATGCGTCGAAGGTGTTGTTCAGGCTGGAAACAGAAAGTGAAGCGCAGGAATAGACACCCACGGACTCTGGCGGAACTTCGGGACCGGCTGATGAACGAGTGGCAACAAATCGATGTTCAGTACATGCACAACCTCGTAGAGTCTCTGCCTCGCCGGATTCGTGCGGTTATCAAGGCCAGAGGCGCCGTCACACGTTATTAGGTACATTCTGAGAGGGGTGACTAATTTTTTGTCCGGTGTGCTTATATATATTATAAAACATTCACAATTTATGTATTTTTCTTTTAAAAGAAAGAGAAGACTTTCATGTCTGAAAATTCCAAGAATTTTACTTAGCAAAGTTGAAAAACAAATTAACTGAAAGAAAATGTTATTTGCTGAACTAATTTTTAAAGAGATATTTTATTTCCATTTCACTAAGAATGCTTCAACAAGATGTATTTCGTTGATTTTATATATATATATATATATTATATATATATATATATATATATATATATATATATAATCAACGAAATACATATATATATATATATATATATATATGCAAATCCCCAAAGGAAAAGAAAAATGATTCCAAAGCCTTTCGTGTATTCACAAGTACACCTCGTCAGGGAATGATTCCCGACGAATACACGAAAGGCCTTGGAATCATTTTTCTTTTTCCTTGTAGGTTTGTATCATTCATTCATTTCATGCGTTTAATTGTGAAATTCATCCCATATATATATATATATATATATATATATATATACACGAGTGAACCAAAAGTAGGTGGACAGTAGGTTGAATACGTTTGTGTTATATTATATTATAACTATGGTGTTCATTTAACATTGGTGTTTGTGTTATATTATATAAATATTATAACTAAATTTATTTAAATTTTATTTGTATTATAGTATACAAAAAAATTAAATATGTATTCTCAAAATAACGTTATCATTTACTGTCCACCTACATTTGGTTCACCCTATATATATATATATATATATATATATATAATATATATATATATATATATATATATATATAATATATACACACACACACACATATATATTATATATATTATATATATATATATATATATATATATACTAGCCAGCGGAATTGAACGTAGGATTTGGCGCAGACCCTTAACGTTCCAGCTAGAGTAAAATCTTTTAAGACGTCCTCCTTCGGAAATGCATCGGCAGTTGAAATGATGTAATCAGCAATAACTGGGTAGAGTGAGCTTGTAGAAATAAAGGAAGATTTGGGGAATGTTTGCTTCACAAAAACCTCGAAAAATCATTGATTGAAATACCCCTTCACCTCCCACCCTACAAGAGAAACGGGTCATATACAATGTATATAAAGGATAATGATAATGATAAAATGATAAGAATGGTATTTTAATATATTTTCACGTGAGCGAGAACTTAAGTATAATAATAGGCTCCAAAATGTAGCACGAATAATTAGCTATACACTATTAATGTATAAGAAAAAAATGCTAAAAATAATAATAAGTTTAATACACAGAAAGATAGAGCAAAGTATTTAAATAATTGGATATATTTGCAAGCAAGGGTTAAGTATAAAATAACAGTAAAACCTTATAATCTACAATTCTACACATTCAACCACGACTTCAACAGTTCAACGATATTGTTTGTAAAATAAAATTATATATAATTTTATTTTACAAACAATATCGTTGAACTGTTGAAGTCGTGGTTGAATGATGTAGAATTGTAGATTATAAGGTTTTAGTGTTATTTTATACTTAACCCTTGCTTGCAAATATATACCAATTATTTAAATACTTTGCTCTATCTTTCTGTGTATTAAACTTTAATTATTATTTTAGCATTTTTTTTCTTATACATATATAAGAAAATGTATATATATAAGAAAATGTATATATATAAGAAAATGTATATATATAAGAAAATGTGTATATATAAGAAAATGTATATATATAAGAAAATGTATATATATAAGAAAATGTATATACAGGGTGGGCGGAAAGTAGCTCCCTACTTTGGATTGGTAAAAAAATACGTATATTATCCATTTATTTCAGAAGAAATAATATGAAAGGTAGGCATACATGGTAGGTTTTCTCTAAAATTCAATGTGGGCTCCAACTCTTTCCACCAGCTTCTGGAGCCGCCCAGGAATGGCGTCCACTGACTTTAGCAGGAACTCCGGCGGGATGGAGGACATGACTTCCCGAATTCGGTCCTCCAGTTCTTCCAATGTCCTCGGTTTGGTGCGGTAGACTTCTTCCTTTACCCACCCCAAGAAAGAAGTCGCACGGTTACCGCTGAAAAACGGCAGAATCGGTTCAGTGTAACGGTGTGGTGTGGTATGACCTCAGATCAGGTTGTGGGCCGTTCCTTCTGCGCAACACCATGAATGCTGAGCGGTACCTTGCTATGTTGCGAAACGAGGTCTGGCCGGTTGTCAGCACATGGGGAGAAATCGACGATCTGATATTTATGCAAGATGGCGCCCCTCCGCACTTCGCTCTTGTTGTCCGTGAGTGGCTGGATGCCCACTTCCCTGGGCGTTGGATGGGTCGTCGTGGTCCACATCAATGGCCAGCCAGGAGCCCCGACTTGAACACCGTGCGACTTCTTTCTTTGGGGGTGGGTAAAGGAAGAAGTCTACCGCACCAAACCGAGGACATTGGAAGAACTGGAGGACCGAATTCGGGAAGTCATGTCCTCCATCCCGCCGGAGTTCCTGCTAAAGTCAGTGGACGCCATTCCTGGGCGGCTCCAGAAGCTGGTGGAAAGAGTTGGAGCCCACATTGAATTTTAGAGAAAACCTACCATGTATGCCTACCTTTTCATATTATTTCTTCTGAAATAAATGGATAATATACATATTTTTTTACCAATCCAAAATAGGGAGCTACTTTCCGCCCACCCTGTATATAAGAAAATGTAATATATAAGAAAATGTGTATATATATAAGAAAATGTATATATATAAGAAAATGTATATATAGAGAAAATGTATATATATAAAGAAAAATGTATATATATATAAGAAAATGTATATATATAAGAAATTATAATATATTAATATATATATATAGTGGCGACTCTTGACATTTTTGTTCAGGCATGCAATGTCATGGAATGGAAGAAAAACATCCGCCTAACCCTCTTGCCCAAACTTTGCATATTGTTTACATAGAACTTAGCAAGTTAAAGGTGTTTTACAAACTTTTGGGGACCTCTTTGAAGGAAAGTTCATTTAATGTTAGGCTTAAATATGCGAACAAAAAATTAGACATATTTATATATAGTAGTTACCGAATTGATCTAAAGAAAAAGATACAAATTTAAAATTTACCTTAAATAATTGTGAAGCATTATTTGAATTGAAATTCTGCTCTCCTAGTTTTCCTGCAAAATTCTTCGATGACCAAATTGTAAAAGTACTCTCGATTCTCCATAAGCTTCTTGAGGAAATTTTTTTTCAATTGAAATTAAGGCAAGATTAGATAGCCTTTCTTCACTTTGGGAACTCCGTAAATAACTTTTAATTCTTTTAAGCGCAGAAAATGATCGCTCAACACTTGCTGTCGATATTGGTATAGTTAGAATCAAATTCGTCAATTTATATATTCCTTAAGACCTTTGTGCATTTCGCTTTCCAGTAGATATTTTAGGAGCTCAGCAACATTCTTTTTGGCAAAAGATTTGTGCGAATATAAAACACACAATTCAGAACGGAGACGAGGAAACTCAAAAAATGAATTGTAGCTTCTTTTCAAAGATTCAAAAGCTCTCTCTGGGAAAGTAACATCATAGAACTCAAATTTTTTGCAATCTAAAAGCTCAATGAATTCCAATTTTTCCATTGAACTGAAACGCTCTTTCATTTGAAGAAGTATATTATCGAATATTTCATGAAATAGTTGACTATACTTCTCTTGTGGAGAAAGACTCTGTTTCCTTTTACATACAAGTTCACCACATCTTTCTGTTATCAAGTCCCACATATCTGCAAATTTTGTATCCCTTATTTTTGATTTTTTTCATAGTGCTTTCAACGGTGATTGAGCTATACACAATATCCATAGATTTTGTTTGCAGCACATTAAATAGATATTCAGTAAAAGGAAAAATTGAAGAAAATACTTCTAATAAAAAATTAAAATCGAAAGTATCGATACCAGCAAGCAATCCGCGTGCACTATTTTTTGTTTTTTCATCAAATTTCTTTGGGTTTTCAAGAATGCTTTTTAAAAGATCTATTATATCTTCTTTATTTTCCTTAACTCTTTCAACTAGACGAGATGAATAGTTCCACCGCGTTGGAGCCAGTTTAGGGAAACGCTTTCCAACAACTTTGTCAAGCATGAAGTTCGCTTAGTTGAACTGCTGAAAAATGATGACAAACTTCCTAATACTGAAAAAAAATTATTACATTCGGAAATTTCAGCGACAGCTTGGGATAAAACAAGGTTAAGTTTATGGGCGTAGCAGTGAAGAAAAATAGCCTCTGGTACAGTTTCTCTAAACTTTGTTTGTACTCCATTAAGATCGCTCCCCATAACAGCAGCACCGTCGTAGGTTTGAGCAACTAATTTTTTCAAACAGCCCAGTTCACCTAGTTGCCTTATAGATAAATCAGAAATCGCTCCTGCACTTCTATCATTGCTGACATCATTGAATTTTATAAATCGTTCACAAATCTCTCCATGTTTATTAACATAACGAACAACAGTAGAGAGTTGAGAAAAACAGCTGACATCAGATGTTTCATCTAATAAAATCGCCACATACATGCAGTCGATAAGCTCACGTTTTATTTGTTCTAACATAACTGCACTAATAGATTGAATTATGTCATTCTGAATAGCAGATGATGTTCCCTTAAAAACAGTCGCAGTTTTTAAATGGTTTTGAAGCTTTTCATCGAATTCTCCCATACAAAATACCAATTCAATATAGTTACCCCTATTGTCAGCGTTTTCTTCTTCATTGTGACCGCGAAATGCTAAATCTTGCATACCTAAAAAACATGTTATCCTAATCAAACGTTTCAAAATTTCTCGATTCTTATTAACTTCTTCGTTATGTCTGGAAATGGCAACCGATTTCTGCTTGTCGAGTATTAAATCAATTCTTTCTGACTTTCCAAATGTTTTAAGATCAACAAATGCATTTATGTGAGCAAGAGATTTTTCATGGCGAGAAATTGCAGTATGTAAATTGTTTAAATCGTCGTATCCACGACTAACAGAATTCCACACACAGTTATCTCTTGAAAATAGGAAACACGACCAACAGTACAATTTGTTATTTGAAATATTTCCACATAACCAGGGAACATCATCATACAGCTTAGGATTAAATTCCTAGTGAAGCCTTTATTTTCTTTGCTTAAATTCAAATGTGGAATCGGTCTGCCATTATTCAATATGCGCTTTTTCTCATCAAAAGAGAGTGAGTAAAATCTTCTAGTCTTCAATTGATTAAACACATCGTCAGTCATTATGGGCACTACAATGCTATAATTTATTTAACTGATTATCCAAAATAATTAAAGCACAAAAGGGAACACCGAACACAAGTGGATGCTTGCGGCGGTGGTACTGGAAAGAAGCCTTGTCAGAATTGCCAGATGTTACTTTTGCTGAATGCACCTATAAAACTGAATGCATGCCGTATTATTTTCATTAATTAAAAAAAATCAGAACAAAGCTTTTTAATTATTTTAGTAAAAATATTAAGTAAATTTTCTAAGCATATTTTAAAACATATTGCCTTTTGAATTTAGCTATGAGGCTCAAAAAAAATATCTTATGGATAGTGAGAAGTCTCCTTAAAAAATTGCCCAAGGCAAGGCGGTGTAAACAAAATCATGTCTTATTTCACTAGACAATTAAGAACATTTTTCTGTACCCAGACTGAATTAGTGAATGCTTTAGCTACAAGTATTTCGATCTGTGTACAGAAAAATGTTCTTAATTGTCTAATGAAATAAGACATAATTTTGTTTACACCGCCCAATAGCCAGTACATGCGTGATTGAAGCATTAGACTATTTTTAGTTTCTGAAAATTATTTTTGTCAATTATAATCCTACTTAGATCTGAAAAGAGAACATATTTAACACATGCATTGCATGCGTTGCATTCATTAAGAAATCGCCACTGAATTATATATATATATATATATATGCAATAAAATCACAGACCAACACGTAATCTTTTTAATAAGTAAAGAACCACAGGGAAAAGGAAACACGAAGTCCGAGCGCTTTCGTGATATATTCACATCTTCAGGGACAAGATGTGAATATATCACGAAAGCGCTCGGACTTCGTGTTTCCTTTTCCCTGTGTTATTGCTATATATATATATATATATATATATACAGGGCGTCCCAAAAAAATGTATACACACTTTAATAGCTGATAGCTCAATTGATGTTTCTTTCTTTCCAAGTTAAACCCATTAGAATTAATAATGGCAGTCAGACTAAGCTTTGAACAAAGGAAATTCATTCTAAAATGCTACTGGAAGTGTGAAAACGCAGTTGAAGTGCAAAGACAGTTTAGGAGGGAGTTTCAAACAGATCCACCAACGCGACTTACCATCACTCGAATTAGAGATAAGTTTGAAGCCGATGGAACTGTTCAGAATGTCCACAAGAAGCGTTCCGGAAGACCACGGACATCGACAAGCCCCACAAAGCAAGAAAGAGTACTGGAAACGTATCACCAAAGTCCAAGAAAATCTGTGCGGCAAGCGAGTCGTGAGGTAGGAATTTCAGAATCGTCTGTCCAACGCATTTTGAAGCGCTGTCAATGGAAAAGTTACATTCCAAGATTAGTCCATGCTATTAATGAAGATGATCCGGACCGAAGAGTGGAGTATTGCGAGTGGTACTTGGCACGATGTGGATGTGGATTGGACGAAGGGGTTTCGTAGAATACCCTCCGCGTTCACCAGACCTCACACCACTAGACTTTTTTTATGGGGATACTTAAAAGACAAAGTCTACGCTATAAAACCTGCAACAGTCGCTGAATTGAGAGCAGCCATTGAACGAGAATGCACACAAATACCAAACGAAATGTTTCGTGATGTTTGCGATTCCATTGCTTCGCGTTATCAGCAGTGCCTGGACCAGAACGGACGTCAGTTTGAAAACAGGCGTTGACAACACAATTAAATAATGTCTGTAGATTCTATTACATTTTGAAAATGAAATGTATTTTAATAAACACTGCCTTTATAAGTATTTAAAGTGTGTATACATTTTTTTGGGACGCCCTGTATATATATATATATATATATATATATATATAATGCAGGAAGGAGAGTCCAAGGTCAAACGCCTGCAAAAGCGCCCTTCCCATAGAAGAAGAGCCAAAATCAACGTCTGGGGTTTTCGAGATGCCTAGACACACTGCATTTAAAAGATGGGAAGTCATAGACAGGAGGAAAGAAGGATTGAGGAAGTGTGTTCCAGAGTTGACCGGTTGAGTAGATGAAAGACTGAAAATACCGATTAATCCTTGCATTAGATAGTTGGACAGAAAAGGAATGAGAAAGTGTAGAAAGTCTGGTACTGCGTGCTCTCCTTAAAGGAGGCGGCATGCAGTTAGAGAGTTCAGAACAGCAATGTCCATTATGATAACGATAGTAAAGAGAGAGTGATTGAAGACAATCAGTAAGAGGCGGGGAAACGATGAGAGGAAAAGCCTTTGATTCCACCAGTCAAGTACGGCTGTGTGGGTTCAACCACCCTACACATGAGAAGCATACTCCACACAGGGGCGGACAAGACCCCTGTACAGAGACAGCAACTGAGTGGGGGTGAAGAAGCCGCGGAGGCGGTACAGCACACCTAACCTCTTACAAGCTGTTTTAGAAAGAGAGTAGATGTGATCATTTCAGGAAAGATTACGAGACAAGGAAACGTCAAGAATGTTAAAAGAGGAGGAAGGATTGAGTTGTGTGTTGTTAAAGGTAAGGGGATAGTCGTGTGGAAGATTGTGACGAGTAGACAGATGGAGGAACCGAGTTTTTGGGGTATTAAAAGCTACAAGGTTTTCTCTGCCCCAATCAGATATAGCAGAAAGATGAGAGGTCAGGTGTCCCATAGCCACCAATCATGAAGCGACTGCTGTAAGGGACGCTTTGGGAAGCGGGTGAAGAAGTGAAATCATGTATTTGTCTTCTTTTACCGAGGCCTTCCTTTTTCGCCATCGGCTTACTTTGTTCATTACACTCCCATTTTGCAAATGACGAGAGAGGGTTTTGTTCAATGTGGGGAATGAAACTCCCACTTTATTGGCTATTTGTCTCTGTAGTTCTTCATCAAGAAGGTATTAATTAATCTCGAGTCTATTTTCGTATGATATTTCCTTTGCAAGAGCCATTATACAGAGAAGGGCACAATGTTACCAACAATGTTCAGGTGCAGGTTTCACGAGTCAAATTACATTTTTGAAGGAAAATAGGATAAAATGTATAAATACAAATAACAGAAAACCATTCTAACCAATATCAACATTTCTGTGAACATAAACAATTATTTTAATCAAAACGTGACGTCACCATTAAATAATTTCTTTCAATATTGATTAATTGCTCGAGAGTCTTCATGTAACAAAACACCATACTTGAAAGCTCCTTAATTGGACAGACATATCATTTTACTTCCTGTAACGTATAAAAAGAATTAAAAGAATTGAGGGGTCCCGCGTCTTAAGGTACCTAAGCGCCCAAATTAAAATGTTAGAAATCGCCTCCAAATTTTAGCAATATTCTCGCAATAGTGTATCTGTTATTAATTGAGCTAGAACGTTCATTTTTGGCTCAATTAGAGTTCTAAGTATGCTAATGAAGATGTTGATGAGTTTTTGGAATAGATTTTCATATTTTATATATATATATATATATTTTTTATTTTTTTTTCTCTTATTATGCCGAACTTTGGGTGAACTTTTGGCTGGCGATAGAGGTGCAAAAAGTAGTTCGCTTCATAAGGTTTTCAACCATACTTCCAGTGTCGTAAAGTCATTATAACCCAAACCACGCGATAGAGGAAGGGTGAAAATAGTGATATCCATCAAAAACACGTTTACGCCTGTGGTGGCGCTTAGGTACCTTAAGACGCGCGACCCCTCAATTCTATTATTACATAATCAGCATTTTAAAAAGTGTTTCCATAATTTTGAACGCCAGTGAGTATAATTACAGACCATCATCATGAGATGTAATTTATTTAGAGCCATAATGTTACTATTCTACATTTAAGTATGAGACAACCCCCACACGAACACACATTACTGCATGTGCACAGACGCCTTCAATATATTTGTTTATGAAACATACTGTATTTGACAATTTACAAAGTTTACCAGTAGAGCTTATATTAATTTTCGCTGCTTGATGCTAATAACTTCGTTACCACACCCACACACACACTGTACATGCATTGACGTATCAGTCAGCAGTTTTAATCACTTCACTTCTTTCTGAGGTACCAGGTCGTTAAACACTTATAAATTCTTGTTTATTGGTGACACACACACACACATATATATATATATATATATACTATATATATATATATATATATATTATGTGTATGCGTACATGGTGGTAAGGAAACGTACATAAAATTAAATACACATTTACTGCGGTCACATGAATTACTGTTTGTATAAAATCTGTCTCATAAATTACCCAAACGAATTACAGAGGAAACCATGTGCGTTTATCATGATATTTATAACGTACATAAAATAAAGACGCACACAGAACTAAAAGTACACACAAATTACGAGGACAACTTTTTTTTTTTAAAATAAATATATGTACGCATGAATTAAACGTCTACACGGCGACAGAAAACACACGCACAAGGTATCAAACATACACATTTTACATGTATGCATTTAGAGAACTTTAACGGAAAAAAATCTTCAAAGATATCGTAGTTACACCCGAGATTCCGTTTTCTTTATGTACCATATGATTAAAAGCAAGTTTAGCGGAAACCAATTACGCTCTTGCTTGATGCCTGACTTTTTTGCTTCCCATTTTGAATTCGTTTTCTTATAGCTTTTGTTTCATCTTAAAATAGATAAAGTTGTTTGGTTTGCTTCAATTCTGAAAGCTTTCGTTTGTGTGCCTGCTTAGCTACAGTCTGTTTTTAATGGTTTACATCTCATTTCATTAAATGTAAAGAACGGAGTACACACACACACACACACACACACACACACACACACTACATACATACATATACCCAGGTAGCAAGGTTGATCAATCGACTGTTGATGCATGGTTGATATCATTGAAACAAGGTTGATATTTGTGACAGTTCAAACTGATATTGATGTACTGTCCATGCAACACTATGCTGATAAAATAAAGTGGAATCAACATTTCTGAAATATATTTCCTAAAAAGTGACTATATAACGTTGTTTGTATTTATTAACTAATGAATTTACATCAGTACTCAATTTCAACCCCATTTCGATATCGATAATGATATCGAAATTTGACTCATTTAGATTCCTATTTCGAAAATGAATGATCGTTATCGTCTCAATAATAAATTGTTTATTCACTGATATTTCTTCATCATTATATCGATATAATTGTGCTACCTGGGTATATGTATATATATATATATATATAGATAGATAGATATAGATAGATAGATAGATAGAGATAGATAGATAGATAGATAGATAGATAGATAGATAGTTGGGGTATACACAGAATATAGTACATTTTTATGCCATTTGAAGCAAATGAATTGATTCTTCACTTAATCAGCCATCTGTTATTCTACTTTGAGTCATTCCGCTATTGGATTTCGCCATCAGTCAATAATTACCCCATTGATTATTCACTCCTACCACTTATATCGCAAACCACAATAAGACCTGCTGAATAAATCATTCATGATCCTATTTTCGTAAGTTGGATTCGCGAAGTGTTTGGAAGAAAATTAGGGCAAAATTATAAACTTATTATATAATTACAAAAAGATAAATACAAAAAGAAAAAGTAATAAAATCAAATTAAAATACTCGTGTCCGTGTAATGCCCATAACGTATGTTGTATTACAGTTTTATCGCAAATATCCCGTCCTAATACTAAAGAAGAGCCGATACTGAACTTCTATTGTCTATTAGGCAGTCACGTAAGGTGGGGGGGAGGGGTATTGCGCAAAGGCAGGTGATCAGAAAGGGTTCGCACAGTCCAAACTTAGAAACACTGAGCTAAATAAAACTAAGGACGAGTTATCTTGGCTCTTCTATCTCTTCTAAAGAGCATTTATCAAAGTGTTTAATTAATTAACGATTAAAATCAAACAAAAAGTAAATCCAAAGTTTCAAAAGAAAAACAAAAAAATAAGAGAAATCGGTTCCTATTTGCAAAACCAAAGTAGGTTCGTGGGTAAAGCAATGAACTGAATGTATCTGAGGCAGTTTGGGTTAAATGGGCCGAAACTTTCTTTCTTCTTAGAAGACTTGGGTCCTCCGAGAATCTCCAGAGATTCTTTCATTTCAACTGCCAAACATGCAAGTCAAAAGGGACTTCTCAAAACTAAAGTCTCGTGATAATAATAGTCAGAAGCACGACTGAAATTCTTTGAAAGTTATAGAGAAGACACACGTTTAGTTTTGGATGAAACATTTTCTCCTCTTTCCTATATAAAGATGGGGCCATATCCTATTGTAGTGGTTTACTTCTTTAAGGGCCCATTCCTTTATTATTATACTTCATTATTTACTTTACTTTTTATTCATCTCTCTTTATCCTTCTTCATTCTCTTTACACTCGTTTCACTCGCTTTCGCTGTACTTTATAAATATCGGGTAGCATGACCGAGTGGAAAGCCATTATAATTCGAACAATGCATGGGAGACCGGGGGGTTAATTATACGCGTATTACATTTTACTAACTTTATTTATACCGAAAACACTTAGTTAAACGGGGTAATGCGAGGGGGAAATTTAACTTTAACACTTAAGCCGGAGAGAAAAGAATATTCTACATTCGCACAAAACATCTTATCTTCTTTATTAATTTCTTATAACCAAAACATTCTAATTTTTAATTAGAGATTACTACATACAAGGCAGTGGTTCTTAAGCTTTATAGGCTAAGACCGAAATTCTGGTAGCGGGGCTAGCTCGGCGACCCATGCCTTCAAACAGTTCACTAATAGATAATAAAATAAATAATTAATGGTAAAATGATTAGGGATAACATAAATAAATGATAAATGACAATTTAATAAACATGCTTTCTGAACAAACATGAAAAAGCTACATGTGACAGCTTATTAATGACCTAATCAAAATGGCTTGGCGACCCAATTTTAGGTCGCGACCCATGGGTTATGAACCACTGCTATAAGTGTATAATATTAATTTATAATAATTAAAACTATTATTTTATAATGGTTATGTATGTATAACATATCAATAACTACACGTGTTTATAGTCATAACTTTAAACTTTATTTCCAGCTGTATTTCGGAGTCCCTCAAAGGGGATGTGGGAAAAACAAATATAAGAAACTAAAGAACTAAAGTGGTGCAGCGGTGGATATCTTCAAAAGAAGACTAGACACCTGGCTCTGAACAATTCCAGATGAGCCTGGAGTACCTGGATATGTGAAGTGGAGAGTACAAGAACCAACTCTCTACTTCACCAGGCCAACTCAAGAGGGGCAACAAGCCTGACCTCCGTGAAATGAGGAATCATCGCACGGAACATCTGAAAGGTTGAAAGGAAAGGTGTGTATGTATATATATTAAAAGTATGGTAACTGCACAAAGTATATAAGTAAAAGTCTCCAAAATAAAATTGAGTAAAAAGAAGTAAAGACAAAATCTTAAAATTTAAAATTAAGTGAAGAACATGGGGAAAGCTTTTCGAAGGGAAACATCCTTCTTCGATCAGGCCCAAAAGGAGGACTAAAAAGTTAAAGGAAATAAAACTATAACTGTGTGCATGCGCCAATGAACATCTGGCAGGATCAAAGTCAATCAAAATATTTTAAAATTTTCGGTAATTTAAAAGAATAACATTCGTGATATTATCAATTTTAAATAAGTCTTCGTGAATCTTAAAGTTATCACAATTTATTATGAGAAAAGATTCTATCATTTTCTTATGATTCTCAGGTTCAATCTTATAATATTATGTTCATCAGTAGTTCTATGTAAAGGTAGGGTTGATGAATTATCTGCCACACTCAAACTATAATTATGCTGATATATTCTTCTTTTATAGTAGTTCGATTCCCCTATATAAACCTTATTGCAATCAGCGCATGGAATCCCATAGATGCCAATGTTGTTGTTATTGAACTGAACATGAGAAGCAAAGGAAGTTGATAGAATCCTTTTTCATAAAAAATAAGGACAATTTTAATATTTACAAAGGATTATCTGACACTGATACTCATTATCACGAATGAAATTTTTTTTAAATGTTCAGAAAGTTAAAAATATCCTCATTGACTTTGGTCCTGCCAGATATTCCAAGGCGCCTGGACATCATAATTAGTTAAAGCTTTGTTTCCTTTAACCTTTCAGTTTTTCTTTGAGCTTGACCGAAGAAGGGTGTTCCTCCTCGAAAAGCTTTGCTCATGTTCCTAATTTAATTTTAGATCAAGACTTTTTCCTGAAATTGCTTTTACTTCATTTTGGGGGATTTTTACAGACACACAAAATTGTGTGTGTGTGTGTGTGTGTCAGAGCTGGGCATTTGCTGCATATTTTGCGGTACTGCGGTACTTGCGGTACCACCGCACTACCACCCCGGGCCCCCATAACGCAGTACCGCAAAGGATCGCTGAAAGTACCGCAGTACCGCTACCGCATTCAAATTTCCGCGTACCGGTTTGGTAGTGCAGCAGTACCGCAATATGCCGCAAGTGCCCAGCTCTGGACTGTGTGTGTGTGTGTGTGTGTGTGTATATAATATATATATATATATATATAATATATTATATATATATATATACAGGGTGGGCGGAAAGTAGCTCCCTAATTTAAATTACATATAAATTATGTATAAATTGTGATTGTATTGTTATATTGTTATGGTGTGTTCTCTAAAGTGGTATAATTGTAACGGTAATCTTTTTTTCTCTAAAGTGTTCTCTTTGTGTTCTCTAAAGTGGTACAATTGTAACGTTCATTTTTTTTTTTTCATTTCAGATTGAAGGGTAACATAGCTGAGCGTTTAACACTGCAGGAGCGTGCCCAGTTGGCGGCACGGTACGAAGTTTGGCAATCTGTCGTTCGAGTTCAAAGATGGTGGCGGGCCATTCAAGGAACCACGTGCCCAAGTGGACCGAAAACAATCAAGAACTGCCACTCGAAGCTCATGACCACGGGGTCTGTGGCAGATGTTCGAAGATGTGGTCGCCCTTCGACATCCAGGGCCCAGGAGACGGTGCAGGCAGTTCAGGAAATGTTCGCACGGAGTCCACGAAAGTCAACTCGCCAGGCAGCTCGGGAAAGTGGACTCTCCCGCTACTCAGTGCGAACTGTGCTGAAGAAGGCCAGCCAGGAGCCCCGACTTGACACCGTGCGACTTCTTTCTTTGGGGGTGGGTAAAGGAAGAAGTCTACCGCACCAAACCGAGGACATTGGAAGAACTGGAGGACCGAATTCGGGAAGTCATGTCCTCCATCCCGCCGGAGTTCCTGATAAAGTCAGTGGACGCCATTCCTGGGCGGCTCCAGAAGCTGGTGGAAAGAGTTGGAGCCCACATTGAATTTTAGAGAAAACCTACCATGTATGCCCACCTTTTCATATTATTTCTTCTGAAATAAATGGATAATATACGTATTTTTTACCAATCCAAAATAGGGAGCTACTTTCCGCCCACCCTGTATATATAATATATATATATATATATATAATATATATATATATATAATATATATATATATATATATAATATATATATATATATATATATATATATATAATATATATATATATATATATATATATAATATATATAATATATATATATATTTCAACCTTTCAAATGTTCCGCGCGATGATTCCTCATTTCACGAAGGTCAAGCTTGTCGCCCTTCTATCGAAATGGCCTGGTGAAGTAGTGAGTTGGTTTCTTGTACTCTCCACCTCACAGTCAGGTACCCCCGGCTCATCGAGAATTGTTCTGAGCCAGGCGTCTAATCTTCTTTGAAGATGTCCACTGCAACACCACTCGTGTTTCTTAGGTCTTTGGGTAGCTGATTAAACAGTTTTGGTCCTCTCACAACAAAACTATTTTCTTTCAGGGTTAAGGATGTTCCCTGTCTCGCCTTTAATTTGGGAACACGACACAGTCTTCCTTTTCTACTTTCCACCGTTGTTTGGGGAATTACAGGGTTTAGAGTAAGATTAGGGACTAGATTCTCCATTATTTTCCAAGTGTAAATAATGGTGTCTCTCTCTCTCTCTCTCCTCCTTTCCAGTGAATATTGGTTTAATTCGTGTAACCTTTCCCAGTAGTTTAGTTCTTTGCACCCCTTGATCTTGGCTGTGAAGCTTCTCTGAATCCTTTCTAGTTGTCTGTGTCTTCTTTTTCACATGGGCATGTTAGGACCGAGCAGTATTCCAATTTCGGTATGATCAGTGTTTTCAGTAGAGGAATTATTATATTCCTATCTCTTCGTTTAAATGTTCTCAGTATCTGCCCAGTTACTCTCTTCGTTCTGTTTACTGCTATCTTATTTTGTTTCAAATTTCGCATCATCGGTCATTACAACCCCTAAGTCTTTTGCTTTAGAATTTTTCTGAATTTCTTGTCCATCTGGGCTATAATATTCCATGGATTTTAGGTCCTATCTTTTTCCGTACCGTAACAGCTGAAATTTCTGTGTTAAACTTCATATTGTCTTCCGTCCACTTGTAGATTCTGTTCATGTCTGTTAGTAGATATCCTATATCTGGTAACGTCCTCATATGTGTCAGTTAGCATGATTATGAAGAGTAGTGGAGCTAATACTGTTCTTTGTGGTACTGAGCTAAGGACCTCTGATTCTGATGAGGATACTCCTTGCACTGTAACGACTTGCCGCCGCTCACTAAGGAAATTATATATCCATTTCCATACTTTTCCTGTTATTCCCATATATTTCAGTTTACGTATTATGATTCCATGGTCACACTTGTCAAACGCTTTGGCAAAGTCTGTGTATATTACATCATAGTTTTCATTACTTTCAATTGCATCAATAATGTTGTTGTAGTGTTCCATTAGTTGTGATAGGCATGATCTGCCTGACCGAAACCCATGTTTGTTATCATTTAATTTTTTCTGAGTTTCCAAAAAGCCATAGATTTTCTGTCTAACAATTCTTTCAAATATTTTAGTGAGATGAGATGTAAGCGACACTGGCCTATAGTTTTTGGCCTCGGATAGCTCGCCTCCTTTATATATTGGAACTACGTTCGCGCTCTTCAGGATGCCCGGTATTTTTCCCGTGTCTAGTGATCGTCTCCAGATCCAATATCGGGGCTCAGTGATTGCATTCTTGCTGTTTTTGATCAGTGTGGCATTCCATTTGTCCAGTCCTGCCGCTGAATGTGCTTTTAGTTTCCCTATAGCTTGTGTAATATCATCTGTCTAAAGTCGAAGTCCGTTATACTTTCCTCTTGTAGTTCTTCTTCAAAGAACGCGTTTCTATCTCATATCAATTTGTCAGTTTTTGGGATACTGAAAGATGATTCGTACTTAGCTCTTAATATTTCGGATACTTCTGTCAGATCATCAGATAAAGCACTGTCTTCGTTTTCCTTTAAAGGTCCAATAGTCGCATGGTTTTTTCGACTTTCTTTTTGCGAAATTATAGAAGTACTTTGAATTAACCTTTATCGCCTCTATAGCGTCGCCTTCTTTTTCTGTATGCTTCTCAATTAGTTCCTGTATGACGCAATCGATACTCTGCAGTTTATCATTTAATATTTTTCTGATGTTATCATCTTTACATTTACTTAATTTTGAAGTCACTCTTTCTCTCTTTCGGAACAATGACCTCTTTTGTCTCTCGAACCTGCTTCTCTTTCCCCTTTGTTGTATTTTTGGAACATGTCTTTCCACAATTTCCAGCGTCTTCTCTTCTAAGGTCGTTAGCATCTCTTCCGTTGTCTTGGCCTCGAAGATGGATTTCCAATCTATTACTTCCATGCTGGATGCAACATCTTCCCAGTTTATAGCTTTGGAGTGAAAATTAAAAATTTCGAATTTGCTTCTTTCTGTTGTTCGTGTTCCTTCTTTTCTTGCTGCTTTTATATTGGTTGTTATTTCAATAATGTTGTGATCCGATATTATAGTTGGGGATACTTCTACATTATCAATTAGGTTGCTATTGTTTGTGAACACCAAATCTAGGCAGTTGTTTTTTCTTGTGTTTTCTGTTATTTCTTGTGTTAACACAAATTAATCAGCCAGAGCTAGTAGCATTTTTACCTGCTCCTGGTTTTCCCGTGCCCCCCCATTGTCCTGGTGTACACATATGTTTTCCTATCTTTTTATATTTCATGAATGGAAAATTAAAATCGCCAGAGAGAAAAATATTTGGGGTTGGAGTGTGTAGATCTTTTACCCAGTTTCTTACCTCTGTAATGGAATCAGAGAATTTTGGGGTTGGCGTGTTCGGGGGTCTGTACATTACAATTAGCACCATATTTAATTTTTCAACTTTCGCTGCTACACATTCTACGTAGCTGTTTGAGGTACTTATAGTCATTTCTGCCATATGCCTTTCGCGTGTGTAAATAGCAGAGGCTCCTTTACGTCTCACCGTTCTGTCGGCTCGGAGGATGTTATAGTTGTCAATTTGTATTTCTTTTTTATCAATACAGAACTCACAGTGTTCACAATTCGCCTGGCAGTCTTTTAGATGGGTTTCCGTGAGGCACGCAAAGTCTGCTCCGGTTTCTTGCACGAGTCCTTTCACGTATAAAACTTTGTCCGGGGAATGATTTGATTTAAGGCCCTGAATGTTGGCTAGGATTATTTTTATTTTTTCTCTATCATTTTCGCATACATTCGATTCGATATATATATATATTAGGGTGTCTCTTATTTTCGAAGTGTTGATGTTTTTAGGTTGCACCCCCTCAACCAGTTCCATTGGTTGAAAAAACATCACGTATAAAATCTTTTTTGGATTGAACAATTTTTAGAGGTCGCCCCCGCTTATTAAAGTTCATAAAATATAGCTATTATTTATGCAATTAATATTTGAAATTACTAGCAGTTGTCAAGTATACTAAACATATGTTTTTAATTAATTAATCATCATATTTATGATGGAGGCGTCTACTAGTCAAGTTGTACTGGCTTCTTCCACATCTTCCAGCAACACTGATGAAAGTGAGAATGAGGAGGAGGAGCCCAAAGGAGCTTGTGCTTTACCAAAATCTAAGAAAAAACGAGGCATGAAAAACATCATGACTATTCAGATGTCTGCTGCCCTGGATCGTACACAAATTTCCTCTAGAAAGGCAACATTTATCCTCGCAGAGGCAGCTAAAAGCTTTGGTTTGGACGCTTCAGATTACAACATAAACCAACATTCTATCCATCGCCTTCGAAATAAGAACCGAGCTCGTCATGCTAAAGAACTTAAGGAGCATTTCCATGGAGAATGTTCTATGACAGTCCACTGGGATGGCAAGATGATGGAGGACCTCACCTCGCACAAGCACATTGATCGTCTCCCAGTACTTGTGTCAGGACCTGGTGTTGAACAGCTGCTTGGTGTCCCCAAAATCCCAAACTCAACTGGAGAAGCACAAGCTGAAGCCGTCTTTAACTGCCTGAATGAATGGGGAATTACAGAGAGAGTAAAAGCAATTTGTTTCGATACAACAGCTTCAAACACGGGACAATATAGTGGAGCCTGTGCTCTCATCGAAGCAAAATTGGGACATGATGTTTTGTACTTGCCTTGTAGACACCATGTTTTAGATTTATTGTTGGGAGCTGCATTTGAAGCAACATTGGGATCTACATCAACTGGTCCAGAGATATTGATCTTTAAGCGTTTTCGTGACAATTGGACTTCTGTTGATCAAAGCCAGTTCCAAACAGGTGAGACAGACACGATTACTAAAGCAATCAATCATCCAGTCTAAAACTGAACTAATTCAGTTTGCTAGATCCCAGGCACCTGTGCTACGGGATGACTATCAAGAACTTTTGGATCTGTCCATCATCTTTCTTGGAGGTGTCCCCAATAAAGGCATCAAGTTTCGTGCACCAGGTGCCATGCATCGAGCTCGTTGGATGTCCAAAGCGCTCTATTCTATCAAGATGTGGCTTTTTCGAAACCAGTTCAAGATGACTAAGACTGAAGAACGAGGAATTCGAGATCTTTCCCTTTTTTCTGTTCTCATCTATATGAAGGCTTGGACAACATCCTCACTCCCTATTGAAACCCCATTTAATGACTGGCTCCTTATGAGGTCATTGATTAATTATCCTAACAAAAATATTTCTGATGCAACTAAAAAAAGCTCTCTAACCACTTATGGTACCTGTCTGAAGAAGCAGTTGGTCTTGCTTTCTTTGATGAGCGAATTACTACAGATGTAAAGAAACGCATGGTAAAGGCATTAGAAGATGAGTCCACTGATAGACCACCCAAGCGTCCTCGGATTCCTGAATCGACTTTCTGCTCTGGTGAAGGACTGCACCAACTTGTTACAAGAAATACTAGAGAATTCTTTACTAAGCTGAATTTGCCAGAAGGATTTCTGAACAAGGCACCCAGCACTTGGACATCCAACTGTGAATATTTAAGGGCAAGCGCTATTGTTGCAGCTCTATCTGTTGTAAATGACCGGGCAGAACGTGCAGTAGCTTCAGTTCAAGAGCTGAATAAGAAATTGACAGTGGGGGAAGAGCAGCTCCAGTTCCTGCTCCAAATGGTTGCAAAACACCGCCAGAGTCACCCAGTTCCATCAAAAACTGTTCTTCTCAAAAAATAACCATCAATGAGGTCGCACCTTAAAATACACCATATTGTATAATCATTGTATATTAAATAAATGTTGTATAAGGAAATAATGCTAATTAAAGTAATTAAAGTATGTAAATAGCACTGGCATTTTGAATTTATCTCTATATAATAAACTAATGGTTTTTTTTTTGTAGCAATGCTTCATTGCTGATTGTATATAAAAAAAAGAGCCAGGAAGGATTTTGGATAGGAGAAAAAGGATTGGGATAAAGAAGGATTGAGGACCAAAGGATGGATTATAACATCAAGGATAGGTTAGAAAAGGATCAATGATAAATAAGAAGGCCTATACTTATAAAAACGAATCAAACTAAAAAAAGAAGGAAGGAATTATGTGTATAATGAGCATAATCATATGTCAGGAGCTATTATGCCATGGTCACCATTTTTATTAGACGGGGGCGACCCCTAAATATGAGCCAATTTGTGTCAAACTTTCAAGTTTTAGTTTTTGTGCTAAATGGAACTATTTTAGGGGGGCGCAGATAAAATAATTCAACATTTCAATTTTTGACTACCCAATAAGAGACCCTAAATTATATATATATATATATATATATATATATATATATATATATATATATATATATATATAATATATATATATATACGTACGTTACAGGGAATCTGTGTAATTAGGAATTTCACGAAATCCCTAAAATGGTTAGGAATTTTATGTAAGGTTAAGTCGTGATGTTTTTGTTGAACCTACGGGAAAATTATTGACTATCGGTTAGGTCAACTGTACGCCCTTGACGATTCGTTACGTTGTGATGTTTTCACTTAAACCTAACGAAAATATCACGACTTAACCTTACATGAACTTACTGAACATTTTAAAGAGTATGAAATTTCTAGTTACACATATTCCCTATAAAATAGATATATATATATATATACAGTCTTGGGCACTAAAGTGTTAATCCGATAACAGTTAATTAACGAAGTTAACTTTTTTTAACGGACTATTAACGGAAGTTAATTTCCATTTATCGTTATCGGACCAGTTAACTTCCGATAACTCGATATTTAGTCTGTTAAAGTCCGTTAACACGTTAACTGCGAGGAGTCATTCACGGAAGATCACCGCTCCGCGAATGAATTCAAATCGCCATAACTTCAGTCTGCCAATTCCGTCCTCTGCCGCAGTGGAACGGCTCTTCTCTCTCGGCAAGGACATCCTGAGGCCCAAGAGGTCAAGACTGGCAGTTGGGCCTAACTTTGAGAAGCTGGTCTTTCTGAAGGGCAACCAGCACATTGTGTCATAGTCTTTAAAAATGTGCCTAAAATTTAATTTTACCTTTCAGTTCCCGCCATAATAATTCTCTGGTAAATTAAAATTTAGTTAATGGTTAGTGGTTACAAGGGTTTCAAAACATGTAATCAGTACATTTTTTATTAAAAATAAAAAAAAAAGTTAAGCAAAAAAGTTGCAAAACTTGATAAAAATAGTTAAATACCTATTTATTGTTGGATTTTGCATAAACAAACATTTTCTATGGGTTTTAAAGCTTTTTTCCTTGATTTTTTTTAAATGTTAGTAAAGAAATAGTTATCGTTAACTTCCGTTAACTTTGTAGTAAAATTATCGGATTATCGTTATCGGAGTTAAAAATTGGGGTTAACGGATTATCGTTATCGAAGTTAGCTTTTTGGTTAACGGTGCCCACCACTGTGTGTGTATATATATATATATATATATACTGTATATATATATATAAAACATGATGCTTCATTTCTATGCAATATAATTCAGTGAAGTATTTAAATCAAACTAAGCCAACTTAAATAGTTAATTACAAATGAACGCATTGAAACAAATACAAGAGTCAACGAATTATTAAAGACTCATTCCTACTTCATTCGTGTGTGTGTGTGTGTGTGTGTAAAAACCTTAACTTATAACGCACATATTTAAAATTAGTTACAGTTGAGGATCTGGTAATAAAATTAGATATACTTTCATACGATTTGAGAGAGAGAGAGAGAGAGAGAGAGAGAGAGAGAGAGAGAGAGAGAGAGAGAGAGAGAGAGAGAGAGAGAGGAGAGAGAGAGAGAGAGAGAGAGAGAGAGAGAGAGAGAGAGAGAGAGATATATATATATATATATATATATATTCGAAGTCGAAGATGAAAGTTGAGTATAATTCATTCGTCATCATTTGCAGGCTTTTTAATGGCAGCTGTTGAAAGTAGGACCAAGATAAGTAAATAGATATAGCTATATATAGACGGGTAAATATAGATGAATAGATATAGATGCGACGTAAATATAAAAAAAAGTTATTCCATTTGAGTCTCGTATTGCTCTTTCGCATTTATTAATGTCTTCGTGACGTCATTTCTTCAGAAGGAATATTTTGTAAACGAAAATTAATAAAAATAAAATACCATTACAAATAATAATAATATTAATAGTAAAAATAAAAATAATTATAATAATAGCAAAAATAAAAATTTCCTGTTTAAACATGCTGATGGCATATATCAAGTGCAGCAAGAAATATATATACATACACGTATACGCGACACACACACACACACATATATATATATATATATATATATATATACATATACATGTAGCGGATCGACAAGAAATAGACCAACAAATAGACAGACAAATTCTTCTTTCCACGCCATCATCAAACACTTTTGGAACACATACGTGGTCAAGGAACAGAAAACAATGAAGCGTCTGTTTTTCTTCCAAAGGCCGCCAAAAGCGAGCCATTAGCATCTAAAGGACGCGGGCAAGGCGTCTCAAGATCTGGCGCGAAAGTTCGCGTCACAGGAACTACGCATAAAAGCGAGATTCCACTCACATTCGATCTCCACCTTTACGAGCAACACTCGTCCGTCAACCGCCCTCCGGCTTCCCGCCGGAGCGGCCTGCTGTTTCATTCAAGGCCTTCGATCTATCATCACTTAAGGCCTACCGCCGTCAGCCTGCAGAAGCAATCCTTCGAGGCCCAGCGCCGTTTCGACTTCAGCCGCCTCATCACCTCAATTCTACATCAAGCGAATCAACACTTGAGGCGACCGGCGCCCGTTACACAACTTCGATGGGAAGGTCAGCATCGCTTAGAGCCTACACCTACAATATCAATTATAGGCATTTATAGGCCATCCTACACCTCGAGAAGCAACAACACTCGGGCCTACGTTCTACAAAGCCTACAGCAATCATCATCATCTTCGCAAGAGGCCTAATCCACGACACGACCAACGCGTGAGCGACCAGCTTCCATAGTACGATCAACGACATTTCGAGCCTACAGTAATAGGTTCACTCGACACTTCAAGAAAGGTTTTCATCGTCCCGGTAAGCTAAGCGCATCTTTTCTAAGTAACTCGTGAAGCCTACACCAGCCTACCGCCGAACAGTAGGCTATACTCCCAAGTGAGTAATTAAGCGTTCCAAATAACTCTCGTTAAACGCAGTAGGCCTATTTCTTAATTCCTATTACCCAATTCAAGTGTCCTTCCGAAAACCGTAATTTCGCATATCATTGTGTATTATTGTGTTGATTTATATGTTTATGTGATAACTTAATTTCTCTTACGCAGGCCTAATTCCATTTACAGTGTACATCCCTTCAAATTATCATTAGGCAACATCATCTTGTTTCTATAATCCATGTAAGGTGTACCAACTTAGCATTATATAATTATCTTTATGTAAATGATCATTCCTCTCAACTATCATTAGTCCTATCCATAAACGCGCGTCATCAATCCATTATTATTAGGCCCATTCAGTTGTTCTATGTGCATCCATGCAATCATTTAGCCTACTTAATCAGTGTTACGTATTCTATTCAGTGTACCAAAACGTACGCGCATGCTGTGTCATTAATAGGCCTCATTCAATGTCCCATGTTGCATGCCATTTACATATCATCAATGAATGTATTAAGTGTCAATTAAGCTATTAATCATTCATTTTATTAGATAAGTTTCTATGTCATAAGCATAACGTAAAGGCTATCAAATAATCACTCAATTCTTTGTTAATCACAGTGAATAAATAATATCTTTATTTTCATAATAAAATACAAAACAATAAGGTACTTTTTATAACCTTAATATTAATTTGGCTCGGGCGTAATCCGAGCCTGGTGACCTCGAAGCCATTTCGAATCACTCGGTATTATTATTATAGTAGGCCTACGCCTTAGCCACTTTCAATGGTGATACTTTACATCATAAATTATTAACCCAGCCTATCATTAATAAACAATCAGTCATTGCATCAATTAATCATTAGCATACAATCAAATCATTATCACTTTAAACGGCTAAAACTAGGTCCACTATATATATATATATATATACAGGGTGGGCGGAAAGTAGCTCCCTATTTTGGATTGGTAAAAAAATACGTATATTATCCATTTATTTCAGAAGAAATAATATGAAAAGGTATGCATACATGGTAGGTTTTCTCTAAAATTCAATGTGGGCTCCAACTCTTTCCACCAGCTTCTGGAGCCGCCCAGGAATGGCGTCCACTGACTTTAGCAGGAACTCCGGCGGGATGGAGGACATGACTTCCCGAATTCGGTCCTCCAGTTCTTCCAATGTCCTCGGTTTGGTGCGGTAGACTTCTCCCTTTACCCACCCCCAAAGAAAGAAGTCGCACGGTTACCGCTGAAAAACGGCAGAATCGGTTCAGTGTAACGGTGTGGTGTGGTATGACCTCAGATCAGGTTGTGGGCCCGTTCCTTCTGCGCAACACCATGAATGCTGAGCGGTACCTTGCTATGTTGCGAAACGAGGTCTGGCCGGTTGTCAGCACATGGGAGAACATCGACGATCTGATATTTATGCAAGATGGCGCCCCTCCGCACTTCGCTCTTGTTGTCCGTGAGTGGCTGGATGCCCACTTCCCTGGGCGTTGGATGGGTCGTCGTGGTCCACTCAATGGCCAGCCAGGAGCCCCGACTTGACACCGTGCGACTTCTTTCTTTGGGGGTGGGTAAAGGAAGAAGTCTACCGCACCAAACCGAGGACATTGAAAGAACTGGAGGACCGAATTCGGGAAGTCATGTCCTCCATCCCGCCGGAGTTCCTGCTAAAGTCAGTGGACGCCATTCCTGGGCGGCTCCAGAAGCTGTGGAAAGAGTTGGAGCCCACATTGAATTTTAGAGAAAACCTACCATGTATGCCTACCTTTTCATATTATTTCTTCTGAAATAAATGGATAATATACATATGAGAATAAAAACCCACTCTAATAGACAGAGTTTATTTCCACGACAGTTTCGACGCCCACTGGCATCCTCCTCGGGTGGATACAGAAACACAAATGAAACAAAACAAGAGGGAAAAAACAGTTCAGGGATCGACCGTTAAGAAATTCGCACCTAGGTGGGTTTTTATTCTCATATTTTGACCTTCACGTAAAAAAGTGAAGTTTTTTGCGGATAATACATATTTTTTTACCAATCCAAAATAGGGAGCTACTTTCCGCCCACCCTGTATATATATATATATATATATATATATATATATATATATATATATATATATATAATAAAAATAAATAAATGAAGAATTTGTGTGGGTATTTCTTTTACGCTAATTAAGGAATAGCATGGATATGGGTCCAAATTCTCACTTAATCTGTAATTTGTGCAATCTAGTAACAACGGAAAACTTAGCGATTAGATGTGATTTCTGCCAACGACTAAACGACTTTACTGCATGAATTGGAATGATAGGGAAATAACTCTTGTCTCGAACGCGAAACACGTCGTGGGGATCAAATTTCTATGTGGCGCATGTACACAGACCGTAAATTCTTTCGCGGTCTTTAAAGAAATGGAGATAGCAGACTCGAAAGTTACAAAAAAGAATGAAATAATGGGGACACAGGGTCCGGAATGGTCCCAACGAAAAACCGGGTGGATGAGAGAGAAGACGAAATAACGAATAACAGCATAATAACGAACAACAATTTAATAAATAACGATATAAACAAATAATACGGAAGGAAGACATAGATGAAAGAAAGAAATAAGTAAAAGTTGCGAAGTAGTAAACGGTCCAACGAGCGAAATGATAAAAAGATAACTAAAAACGTAGAAAATAAACAGCCAAAGAAAAATAATGATAATGCCAAACTAAGAACTTTGAAAATAATAAGAAAAGAAGCAGAAGCGTAGAAAATATCGTATGTAAATACTACGCGAAAGGAACTGCAGATATCGGGATGGGCAATGCATATATGCACATCCCACATTATGCAAAACGCATTACACAAGTGGATACTGCAATTTGATAAGAAATGCATGTTCCACCATCTTACGGTCTGCAACACTTATGCAAGATATGGGAGTTGCAAATATGAAAAAAATGCCGATACCACCACCCTCAAAGGAACGCAACGAGTGAACAGAAAAACGAATCAAAGAAGAGTGCCAATTTTTTAGACGCAGCCAACACATTTCAGCTGCTAAATACCTCCAGCAATTACAAAACCAGCTGACAAATATAAATATAGGAATCCGAGAGCCGGACAGAAGTATGAACAAAGATAAAAAGAGGTAAATTCTCGGAGGAACAAGGCAACGAAACCGGCACCCCCATTGGAAAACAAATCGGAACCACCTGTATGCGAAAAAGAAAAAAAAAAAAAATAATCCTAGCCAACATACAGGGCCTTAAATCAAACCATTCCACGAACAAAGTTGTATACCTGAAAGGACTCATGCAAGAAGCCGGAGCAGACTTTGCATGCCTCACGGAAACTCATCTAAAGGACTGCCAGGCGAACTGTGAAAATTGTGAGTCCTGTATTGACAAAAATACAAATTGACAACTACAACATCCTCCGAGCCGACAGAAACAGTGAGACGTAAAGGAGGATGTGCTATTTACACACGCGAAAGGCACATAGCAGAAATGGCTATAAGTACCTCAACAACTACGTAGAATGTGTAGCAGCATTAAATATGGTACTAATGTAAACCCCCAAACACGCCAACCTCAAAATTTTCAGATTCCATTACAGAGGTAAGAAACTTGGTAAAAGATCTACACTCTCCAACCCCAAATATTTTTCTCTGTGGTGATTTTAATTTCCCATTCATGAAATATAAAAGGATAGGAAAAAATATATGTATACACCAGGACAAGGGGGCACACGAGAAGACCAGGAGCAGGTAAAAATGCTACTAGCTCTACTGATGAATTTATGTTAACACAACTGCCTAGATTTGGTATTCACAAACAACAGTAATCTAATTGATAATGTAGAAATATCCCCAACTATGATATCGGACCACAACATCATTGAAATAACAATATAAAGGCAACAGGAAAGGAAAGAACACGCACAACAGAAAGAAGCAAATTCGAAATTTTTAATTTTCACTCCAAAGCTATAAACTGGGAAGATGTGACATCCAGCATGGAAGTAATAGATTGGAAAACCATTTTCGAGGCCAAGACAACGGAGAGATGCTAATGACGTTAGAGGAGAAGACGTTAGAAATTGTGGAAAAACATGTCCCAAAGATACAACAAAGAGGAAAGAGAAGCAGGTTCGAAAGACAAAAGAGGGCATTGTTCGAAAGAGAAAAAGAGTGACTGCAAAATTAAGTAATTGTAAAGATAACATCAGAAAAATATTAAATGATAAACTAAAGTATCGATGTCGTCATACAGGAACTAATCGAGAAGCATACAAAAAGAGACGACGCTATAGAAGCGATAAAGGCTAACTCAAAGTACTTCTATAATTTCGCAAAAAAAGTCGAAAAACCATGCGACTATCGGACCTTTAAAAAATGAGAACAGTGATTTATCTGATGATCTAACAGAAGTATCTGAAATATTAAGAGCTCAGTACGAATCATCTTTCAGTATCCCAAAAACTGACAAATTGATATGCGATAGAAACGCGTTCTTTGAAGAAGAACCACAAGGGGAAAGTATAACGGATTTCGACTTTACGACGGATGATATTACACAAGCCATAGGGAAACTAAAAACACACTCAGCGGCAGGACCGGATAAATGGAATGCCACACTGATCAAAAACTGCAAGAATGCAATCGCTGAGCCCCTATACTGGATATGGAGACGATCACTAGACACGGGAGAAATACCGGGCATCCTGAAGAGCGCGAACATAGTCCCAATATATAAAGGAGGATCGATCCGAGGCCAAAACTATAGGCCAGTATCGCTTACATCCATCTCACTAAAATATTTGAAAGAATAGTTAGACAGAAAATCTATGACTTTTTGGAAACTCAGAAAAAATTCAATGATAACCAACACGGGTTTCGGTCAGGCAGATCATGCCTATCACAACTAATGGAACACTACAACAACATTATTGATTCACTTGAAAGTAATGAAAACTATGATGTACTATACACAGACTTTGCTAAAGCGTTCGACAAGTGTGACCACGGAATCATAATACATAAACTGAAATATATGGGAATAACAGGAAAAGTAGGAAATGGATATATAATTTCCTTAGTGAGCGGCGGCAAGTCGTTACAGTACAAGGAGTATCTTCATCAGAATCAGAGGTCCTCAGCTCAGTACCACAAGGAACAGTATTAGCTCCACTACTCTTCATAATCATGCTAACTGACATAGATGAGGACGTTACCAGAGACAGCACAGTAACATCCTTTGCGGATGACACAAAGATCAGTAGAAAAATAAGAAACCCAGAAGACATAGGATCTCTACAAACCGACATAAACAGAATCTACAAGTGGACGGAAGACAACAATATGAAGTTTAACACCGAGAAATTTCAGCTATTACGGTACGGAAAAAGAGAAGACCTAAATCCATGGAATATTATACCCCAAATGGACAGGAAATTCAGAGAAATTCCAGAGCAAAAGATTTAGGGGTTGTAATGACAGATGATGCGAAATTTGAAAACAAAATAAGATAGCAGTAAACAGAGCAAAGAGAATAACGGGTCAGATATTGAGAACCTTTAAACGAAGGGATAGGAATGTAATGATTCCTCTACTGAAAACCTGACAATACCCAAATTGGAATACTGCTCGGTCCTAACATCCCCATATAAAAAAGAAGACATTAGACAGCTGGAGGGATCCAGAGAAGCTTCACAGCCAAGATCAATGGGTGCAAAGAACTAAATTACTGGGAAAGGTTACGAACTAGACCTATATTCACTGGAAAGGAGAGAGAGATACACCATTATTTACACTTGGAAAATAATGGAGAAACTAGTCCCTAATCTTACTCTGAACCCATAACTCCCCAAACAACGGTGGAAAGTAAACGGTAGACTGTGTCGTATTCCCAAATTGAAGGCGAGACAGGGAACATCCTTAACCCTGAAAGAAAATAGTTTTGTAGTGAGAGGACCAAAACTGTTTAATCAGTTGTCCAAAGACCTAAGAAACATGAAGGGAGTTGCAGTGGAAATCTTCAAAAGAAGACTAGACGCCTAGCTCAGAATAATCCCCGATGAGCCGGGCGTACCTGGCTATGTGAGGTGGAGAGCGCAAGAATCCAACTCGCTACTTCACCAGGCCAACTCGAGAGGAGGGGCGACAAGCTTGACCTTTGCGAAATGAGAAATCATCGGGCGAAACCTTTTGTAAGGTTGTGCGTGTGTGTGTGTGTATATATATATATATATATATGAGGGGTCCCGTGTATTAAGGTACCAAAGCGCCAAAATTAAAATTCGCCAGAAATCGCCTCCAAAGTTCAGCAATATTCTGGCAATATCATCTCTGTTATTAATTGAGCTAGAACGTTCATTTTTGGCTAAATTAGAGTTCTACAGTAAGTATGCTAATGAAGATGATGTTGAGGTTGAGGTTTTTGGAACAGATTTTCATATTTTATATTTATTTTTTTAAATTTTTTTTATTTTCTTATTATGCCGAACTTTGGGTGAACTTTTGGCTGGCGATAGAGGTGAATAAAGTAGTTCGCTTCATAAGGTTTTTAACCATACTTCTAGTGTCGTAAGTCATTATAACTCAAACCACGCGATAGAGGAAGGGTGAAAATAGTGATATCCATCAAAAACACGTTTTCGCTTGGTGGCGCTTAGGTACCTTAAGACACGCGACCCCTCATATTATATATATATATATATATATATATATATATATATATTATATATATATATATATATATTATATATATATATATATTATATATATAATATATATATATTTATTATATATATATATATATATATTTATTATATATATATATATATATATATATTGTCGTGCAACTCCTTTTCAGCTGTACTTATTTCGCGCGGGTTCGTTTGTTCAGGATGATTCTGCTTATCCACTCGGATGGCCTTTCAATTTTATACGCCGTTTTCTCGGCTTATTTGAAGCCCACGTTAAACTTTGTACTTTCAATGTTAATTTACCCTCAGCTTACAAGAGAGGCCTATTGCGAAGTAGCATAGAAACAACACACTTCCTCGTATAAAGTTTATTTAATTTCACTCAAAATATGTCAAAAAAAATTGTAAATCTACCGATTTACGATACAAATTTCGTTCCAAAAAAACATTTTCAAATTAAAGAAAATGTTTGCAATTATTCAAAGTTGAATCTCAAAAAAAAATTTATACAGAACGGGTTTTATTGGTGTCTAACTCTAGAAATAGCATTAAATTCAAATTCTTTAATACCGGATATGGTTACTTACAAAATTTGGGAAATTTACTCTCAAAAGTTCTGCGCGAATTCCGCAGATATTTTCAGGAAAAAGGTCCGTCAATTAAATTACATAAATTTTCACAAAGGCTTCAAATGGTCGTGCTCTAACTTCACCGGTTTCCTCGGGAAACAAGATCACCACGAGATATTTACTCTTCCCTGAGGAAACATAATACTCAGCAAATTTACAAAATGTGACATGTGAACAATAATTAAATTCAAAGAAATTTCAGTTATTTTCTGTCGAATAACAATAAAGCTCTTAAACCAAATTCGTGTAAAACAAATAAAATTCAGATTTTCAAACAACGTGAGACAGTTTTAAATCAACTCAGAAATTTTCCATCATACTACAAGGTTCAAAGATTTTCAAAGCCGCTTCAACTTTACAGGGCAGAACTACAACTGCTTTATAACTCTAAGTTACACCTTACGATTAAAAGAACTCCGCCCCTTTAGTGTTTAAAGGGCCTATTAAAACCACTTTCATTACATGACATCATTCGTACAAAAATTACTGATCTTCTATTGGCTCTAATCTCAATTTAGTTATATTTTACGCTCCGCCTTTCTTAAAAAAAAATTTTTAATTAAAATTTAAAATTTTCTCGAAGGTTTCCCTTAGGCGAGACCAAAGAATAAACAAACCCAAACTTTTACAAGCTTCAGTAACGAAAAACAACCTTGTTAAGCTATATTTTCCTCTTTATAGATTAATTACTCCACCATAAATCTATCCGGAGATGTCAAACAACAGTTTCTGATAACGTACTCAGTCCTTCGGCAATAACTTGGGTATCAAGTCACTTTACTTTTGTATGTGTTCATTTTAAAAGATTTAAATTTCCACGCTAAATTAAATCTATTTCAAAATCACTTCACTCTTTCTTTCTACCATTTTTATTTACATTTTGATATGAGATTTACACACACACTTCACCGTCACAACAATATATTAACTGATAGCAGGAAAAGCGCAGTTTAATAATGAACAGGAACACCAGAGAAAAAATAAACATTTTTAAAATTTTAATTGGTACAGACGTTTCGGAATACACGCATTGCATCATCTGGGCTAAAAAGCTAAATAACCAACTAAAATGCAAATAGGTTGGATTATAATGACCAACAAAAACTAACGGAATTAATAATCACAAAAAGTGTCTACAAGAAAATCAAATGTAAAGAAGTTACAAAAACAAACAATGAAATAGGTAAATAAATAATTAGTTTAATTTAAACAAAGCAGTTCTACCGATCATTTGTTAGGATTGAAATCTGGTTTTAATTTATAAAGCTTAAGATCAGATTCACCACAACGAAATTAAACTGGGGAATTTGGTGGTTATTATTATTTGCATTGTTGTAAGAGTATGTAAGAGTTAGGTGGTTTGATAAGGAAGGGGGTTTGATTTGTTCAGACAGATTTACCGAAGTTTATTGTAATTTTAATTCTCTTATTTTATGTTGGTCATTATAACTCAACCTATTTGCAAAAAACTTCTTTTTTCTATGTGAAGGTCAAAATATGATAATAAAAACCCACTCTAATAAACAGAGTTTATTTCCACAACAGTTTCGATGCCCACTGGCATCCTCTTCGGGTGGATTCGTTTTTCTGTATCCACCCGAAGAGGATGCCAGTGGGCATCGAAACTGTTGTGGAAATAAACTCTGTCTATTAGAGTGGGTTTTTATTATCATAACTCAACCTATTTGCATTTTAATTAGTCATTCAGCTCTTTAGTCCTGATGATGCAATGAGTGTACGTCTGTACCAATTAAAGTTTGAATATTTATTTATTCCCTGGTGTTCCGGACAAATGGAATGCCACACTGATCAAAAACAGCAAGAATGCAATCGCCGAGCTCCTATATTGGATATGGAGACGATCACTAGACACGGGAGAAATACCGGGCATCCTGAAGAGCACGAACATAGTCCCAATATATAAAGGAGGAGATCGATCCGAGGCCAAAAACTATAGGCCAGTGTCGCTTGCATCTCATCTCACTAAAATATTTGAAAGAATATTTAGAGAAAAAATCTATGACTTTTTGGAAACTCAGAAAAAATTAAATGATAACCAACATGGATTCCGGTCAGGCAGATCATGCCTATCACAACTAATGGAACACTACAACAACAGTATTGATACACTGGAAAGTAATGAAAACTATGATTGTAATATACACAGACTTTGCCAAGGCGTTCGACAAGTGTGACTATGAAATAATAATACATAAACTGAAATATATGGGAATAACAGGAAAAGTAGGAAAATGGATATATAATTTCCTTAGTGAGCGGCGCCAAATTGTTACAGCTCAAGGAATATCTTCATGAGAATCAGAGATCCTCAGCTCAGTACCTCAAGGAACAATTACATGAGCTGATATAAAAAGTAATGTGGCTGTAAACTTATTTAAAAACAAGTTGAAATCTCGATTAGTAATGGAATACTAATAAAAATGTAGGATTAAATGTACATTACTCGTTCATCTGTTGTATCTAATACTGTATTGATTTCTTTGTATAGTATTCATATATCTTCAATGACGACTTTATATATAGTGTAACAACAACTTGCTGTAAGATTAATACATACTGTAATTAACAGTTCTTATTCATGATTCTATATTATTAATAATAATAACTTTTATTTTTAATTAACAGCCTAGTAAAGCCTAAAGCTTAAGGGCCAAATAAAATAAAATTAGTCCAATTTCACAATTATTTATTTTGTTGAATTTACTGTAACAAGAATTGTGGAGTTGTATTTATTTTATTAATAATAAAGGTTATTCAATTCAATTCAAAACAGTATTAGCGGCATTACTCTTCATAATCATACAACTGACATAGATGAGGACGTTACCAGAGACAGCACAGTAACATCCTTTGCCGATGACACAAAGCTCGGTAGAAAAATAAGAAACCCAGAGGATATACTCTACAAACAGACATGAACAGAACCTACAAGTGTTGGAAGACAACAATATGAAATTTAACACTGAGAAATTTCAACTGTTAAGGTACGGAAAAAAGGAGGACCTAAAATCCATGGAATACTATACCCCAAATGGACAGGAAATTCAGAGAAATTCTAAAGAAAAAGATTTAGAAGTTGTAATGACTGATTATGCAAAATTTGAAACACAAAATAAGATAGCAATAAACAGAGCAAAGAGAATAACTGGGCAGATACTGAGAACCTTTAAACGAAGAGATAGGAATATAATGATGCCTCTATTGAAAACACTGATCATACCCAAGTTGGAATATTGCTCGGTCCTAATATCCCCATATAAAAAAGACATTAGTCAACTTGAAGGGATTCAGAGAAGCTTCACAGCCAAGATCAATGGGTGCAAAGAACTAAATTACTGGGAAAGGTTACGTGAATTAAACCTATATTCACTGGAAAGAAAAAGAGAGCGGTACACCATCATTTACACTTGGAAAATAATGGAGGAACAAGCCCCTAATCTTACTCTAAACCTCATAACCCCCCAAAGAACAGTGGAAAGTAGAAAAGGAAGACTGTGTCGTGTTCCCAAATTGAAGGCTAGACAGGGAACATCCTCAACCCTGAAGAAAAATAGTTTTGTTGTGAGAGGACCAAGACTGTTTAACCAGCTGCCCAAGGAACTAAGGAACACGAGTGGTGTTGCAATGGACATCTTCAAAAGAAGATTGGACGCCTGGCTCAGAACAATCCCAGATGAGCCTGGGGTACCTGACTATGTGAGGTGGAGAGTACAAAAAGCCAACTCTACTTCACCAGGCCAACTCGAGTGGAGGGGACGACAAGCTTGACCTTCGTGAAATGAGGAATCATCGCACTGAACATTTGAATGGTATATATATATATATATATATACACACAGTATATACCCACGACATACATATATACATACATGCCCCAGTATGTGTATGTGATGTATGTATATATATATATATATATATATATATATATATTATATATAATTACAGAAAAATAGGACAGTAATGCCTTTATATACACACAGCCATAGATGCCACAGTACTACTATTTATAAGCAAATTTCATGCTTTATTATCAGAATGGAGTTATCTGATAAATCTTGTTAGATAATACTGGGTAATAAGGTTATTTACATATTTTTAAAGATATATGAACAAAAAGAGAAAAAGTACATACAGATTATCTGTAGTAAGTTCAGACATATGCGTATATACTGTATATATACATACAAGAATTCAGCTAAGATTACAAATTCTTATTTGTTGGGATAAGAAGCTAAAATATTAAATGATGAAATACTAAATCTCTTGCTAAGTGAGTAGCTTGACAGCCTTACATATTTTGACCTTGCACATATTTACTTTATTTATTATTTTTGCTTTGCTGTATAGGAATATAGGATTAGTTTCTTATCACGCAAATAAGTAAAGGATACAGTTATGGCTCGCATCATTTCTTGAATTTGTCTTTTAGTTTTCTCTGGAAGGCTTAATGTTCTAGATTATTTTATCTCCTGCAGAGACTCCGTCTTGTGAAGCATAAGGATCTAGTCAAAAAATCTATACTAGAGTGTAATTTGGTTTTGATTGTCTTGTGTTAAAGCGTTGTTGTGCTTGGGAGCTAATATTTTGTTTTGGGTGATCTCTGGTGAGTATTATGGACTATTTGATACATAGGCGTATATGAGGCAATGTTTAATTGTAAATTTCTACTAGTTTGAGAATTTTTAATCGTGGAACATTTTGTCTGTTAGATTTATAGATTTTCCTAATTATTCTTTTCTGCATTACCACCAGTGGCTGCGTAAAATATTGACGGGCACTTCCGTAAGCAGTACTGTACTGTAGGTGCGGGTGCACCATGTGAAGTATATGGATCTAAGAACTTGTTTTGGGAATGCTGCACTTAATTTTGTAATTATGAATGAGACCTTACCTAATCTGTTGCATTAGAGCTTCAGTGCGCATTTTGAGTGAGAGATTTGAATCGAGAGTAATTCCCGAAGTTTGGCCAACTGCACTTATTGAATAGGGATTGAATTTATTTTTAGGTTTAGATGGGGGCAACGTTTTCTCTTTTGTGATGACTGGATTAGCTGGATTTTAATATTTAAGGATAATTTGTTAGCGTTAAGCCATTCATTCATAATTTTTTGGGGGGTTCATTTTTGGGGGATTCATTGTTGGTGGTTGTTTGGAGTGGTAGTAAGTCTGTTAGGAGTTATGATTAAAGAATCATCTACATACTGGTAACAGTGGCCGGTGGAAGTTACTTATATAAATGAGGAACAGGATAGGTACCAGAATGCTCCCCTGGGGCACCCCGTGGAAGATGCATGTTGTAGGTGACCTAAGAGTTCCGTGCTATAAATTGTGCCCTGCTAGTCAAGTATGAGCTGAACCACCTTGAATTATGCTGAAGCAGTAATGTTCGAGTTTTTTAAAGAGTATATCATGAGGTAGTGTGTCAAAGGCTTTAGCTGGATCGAGTAGGACGCATGTTATGCAGGTTTTTGAAACAAAATTGCCCCTACCAGGATTCGAACCCTGGACTTCTTGAGTAGAAGTCGCGAGCGCTACCATCGTAGCTGCTCATCGTAATATGGTGGCAGAACTCGCAACTTCTACCCAAGACGTCTCAAGTTCGATTCCTGATAGGGGCAATTTTGTTTTGTGTGTATATAACGAGTCTGCTAAAAACACATGCACTTGATTGTAACCTAATAAGTCAAAATATGTTTGAATGATTTATACAAAATTTACAGACAATAATTACCATTGAATTTTATATAAGCCAATTTTTATAACTGAATGATTAAATTTGGTTGTTTAATATTAACTGATTTTTAGTTCCATAATCTAAGTGCACATTGAATTTTTTTTTTTTTTTTTTTTTTCCAGATAAAAAAAATTACTGTAGATATCCTTCAAATGCCATTCTCTGATGAAGATAAAATAATTATTAAGCATTATAGGCTTAATAGGTTAGGAGATATGGAAGGCACAAAATATTGGCGGGATTTCCCAATAACGGATGGACACTGGGCGAACTGGATACGTTGCTGAAAAAAATTGATGCTACAGGCAGTACTGTTAGAAAAAAAAGTAGTGGTCGTTCAAGGAGTGTTAGAACGAAAGAAAACATTGAAGAAGTTTTTTCCCGAATTCCGAACAGTCCTGATTTGAATCGTGTTGGTTATGGGATCTGGGAAAACTTGTCAGAACGAGTTTACCGCGGTAAGAAAATCACAAATGTTAACCACCTGAGATATGTTCTGATTGAACAATGGGCCGAATTCCCGCAAGACCAGATTGACTCAGCAGTGATCAATTTAGACCAAGACTTCGAAAAGTAATAGAAGTTGGAGGAAAACATATATTGAACAGTATTTTTAGTTTGAAATTTTAATAACTTTATATGAAAGGAATTTTTGGTTGTATAATAAATTTTTTTTTAGTATTTACCGTATCTTTACATTCTATTTGTGTTTACGTGCTAAAATGAGGTCTATTCAGCTACTGTGATAAAAATTTAAAGAAATGTTGTTAGATAACGTTACTTTACTTTGTTAAAGTTTTATCAAAAGTTAAAAGAAATTATTGAGTTTAAAAGGAAAAGTACGGAGGCATGTTATTTTTGGTGGACCCTGTATATATATACAGTAAATATATATATATATATATATATACACACACACACACACACACACACACACACACACATTTTAACTGCAAACAACACACAGTATAATTAATGTAAAGAACGCTCCTACGTACGAGCGGAATCGAATGCCCTTTTGAGGGGCTCGATTCCGCTCGTACATAGGAGAATCATGAGTTCTGCTTAATCGAGGACCTTCGTGTAGTGGTTATCATATCTGACCGGCAACCCGATGATCCCGGGTTCGATTCACGGGAGGTACCTCATTTTTCATTGCTCGTTTTCTCTCCTTTCTTGTGCGGACACTTTTCTAAACAAGCGTCGTTCTTATATATATATTATATATATATATATATATATATATATATATATACGGGTGGCGCAAAAGTCGCGCATCACAAGAATTTTCAGTGTTGACCATAATATATTTTTTTCTTTTAGGTAGGGGATGGCTGCCCGATTCATCAATTTGTTGTACCTGGTATTCCATACATTAAAACAAGCTTACCCTCTCGTCTGTTGTTAATTTCGCAGCCATCCCCTCCCTAAAAGAAAAAATAATATATTATAGTCAACACTGAAAATTCCTATGATGCGCGACTTTTGCGCCACCCTGTATAATATATATATATATATATATATATATATATCTATATATATATTTATATATATATATATATATATATCAGTGATGGACGATACCTAAATTTCAATCGATGCCGATTCCGATGCCAATAAATGTCCCGATTCCGATTCTCAGTATTTTTATAGATAAGAGTTTACTTGGTGCTCTTCGGAAAACTATACCTATGTAGTCCTATTTTATTATTTGTAAGACTAACTATATAAAGTAATAGTATGGTAATATCACCTTAGAATCTAATTGATTAGGTTGTAAGTATAAGAAACAAATATATCTGTTAGATTTAATCTTATTAAAGAAACATTTTAAATTTTTCCTTTAATAATTACAATTGAACTATAATTTGTAATCCTTTATTCCTTCTAAGCTTACAATGCAATTCTACATATTTAAACAAATTTCCCACCTTATTTAAAACAATTTTAGAAGGCTACAAAAGCAAATGGTTAGATCTGACGTTGCCATGTATTGCAAGATGAAAAATTAAATACTAAAAATTAAAATCATCTTTTGAATTGAATAAATGCTATGAATAAAAATACTAAATTAAGTCTGAATATTGAATATCAGAATATCAGTAATCAAATTGCAAATGAAAATTAAATTTGTGCTCTGAAAAGAAAAAGATAATTTAATTAATAATTAGTTCATTTTTGTCACTAAATGACAAAGAGTCGTTGTAAGAATCGAAAGTCGTAACCAAATTCTTACGATTCCGATGCCGATTCCTGAAAAAACACTCGATTCTTCCGATTCCGATTAATCGTCCCATCACTAATAGTATATATATGGGATTGAACTCAGAATGATCCCCTGAGGTTTTTTATGGTCCTGTCCCACAGGTGGATCCTATCTGCTTTGCAGATAGCTGGTGAGGGAAGCTATATTTTGGGGGCTTCTTTGCGAGTGACCCGTTGGGCTAACATCATGAAAAAGAAAAACCTATAGTGTTTGTCATTTACCATTACTTATTCGAACTATAGTGGATTTAATTTTCCCAGAAGAGTTCCCTGTTCCGTTATATATATATATATATATATATATATATATATATATATATACAGGGTGAGTCAAAAGTAGCGCCCGATTTCTGTTTTTTCGGCTGTCAGATTCTTTCTGGGAAGTCATGTTGTTAATAATTGTCTTGCAGATACAGTTCCGGTACAGTTCCGTAATAATTTTCCCCCGAATAAATGGTCAGATAAACATGTCATTCATTTATTTCTACCTTCTTGTACACTGTAATACAAATGACAAACAAACAATCAACTGACAGAAATGGGCGCTACTTTTGACTCACCCTGTATATATATATATATTAAGGGTGATTCAAATATGATGGTTAAAAAAAAAATTTTTTATATTTTAATGTGTTCAAACCCTTTAATGGTTCATTCAGCATAAAAACAACTATCCTAAAATATTTTAGCAAATTTTTAATTTTTAGGGGTTGCTACCAGCAATTAAAAATTGACAGAACGACTCAAATTGTCAAATTTTTCCACACACCCAGGGGTACACTACAAGGCGCATTGCTTTTTTTAATGTGGAAAGCTCCCCCGTAGGTCCTACCATAACCACAAGCATGCATAATTAAACTAGCATGATATTTGAGGACATTAGCTGTCCTACTTCATCATGTTTCTTTCTTTCTATCAGGGTAAACAGCCCTGTAGTTTTTCACTACTTGTAGCAAGAATTGTTTTTGATCTTCATCATGTGTTAGTATTTTATTATATTCATCCATTAATTTTACTCCTCTCCGCTATATCATTCACGACTTTCCACTGTTTGATAGATTTCTTAGCGGAGTTATACTCTTCATCATTATGCCATTCTTTAGCATCTTTGAGTAAAAATTTGAACTAAATTCTGTTATTGTAAAGAATCTTGAGTATTTGATGACAAAATCTTTTAATTTCTTCGTTGGAATAAGTGCAGGATCTAGAAAAAGCCCGTTTTGCAGGAAGAGTTTCTGTTGTATTTTGCAAGGCCTTTACAATTTTGTTTTTCGTTTCAGTAGGCACTTCATCATCATAAAAGGCCAAGGCTACCAGTTCTTCTGATAGGTACCAGAGGTGACCTAACAGTTTTTTAATAGCAACAAATGCAATTGTGTCATTTATTTGTTTGTAGACTACAAGATTCTGTAATAATTCCAGAGCAAGACGAGGAGCGCAAGATGGCACAGGAGCTGTAAACCATGCCTTTACATATAAACCGAGTAGCAAATAGACAGATGTCTTTTAGTCCTTTTTGTCTTTTACTGAAATTTTGAACTGAGATTTGAACATAAAATTTTTTAATGAATATGTAATTTTGGCCATCCACCTAGCCCGATGAAGTCCCGCTGGATGTTTAAATTTGATTCCACCTTTTGGTTTACCTCCCAAAAAATAATTGTTAACTGCAATAGTTCTAGGTAATCGTCTCTTGGTTGGAATGTATCTAGTTGATTTGTTGCAAATATAATTATGTCATCTTTGATGTCATGAATATTTTCATAGATATCTGGATCTGATAATGCTGTTTCGTAGTCCTCCTTATTAATGCTTGACGATTTTTCTCTGAACTTCTTAAAAAGGACTATATCTGGGCCAGAAGATGGTGATAAAGATTTTGAAACAACAGCTTCCAGCATAATTTCAAATATATGGTGTCGACATGCCAGCCACAATAAATCGTTGTCGAATTTTTTTTCTAGAAGAATAGCTGCTCCATTTCTAGGACCAGTATTGGCTGCCGTTGTATTGAAACACATGCATTTTATTTGTTCGCAGATGTCCGATTCAAGCGATGTCTGATTGTTTGCATTAAAAAGAGACTCATTTCTGTCACTCAATTTTGCAACATCAAGACTTCCTAATAATTTATCATCAAACAATTTTCTACGTTTGCCAACCTTACTTTTCCATGTTGAAGGTTGTGCAGCACAGAAACCAGATTCATCACTTTTGCTCTCTTCTGATTCTGATGATGTACTGGTGAGTATGACAGCCTCTTCATTCTTTTTCTTTTGATCTCTTCTGCTTTCCTCTTTCATAAACGTTGTTGCTTTTCTGCTGCTCTTTGCTCTTTTTTAGCAACAGCCTTATCAATGGTACCCATTTTTCCATGACGTCCTTTCTCACGTTGCATTTTCAAGAATTTCTTATCATCATCTATTTTTATAAGCTGCATAGCATTCTCATGAGCAATGTCAAAATAAGTTTTCCAGTTTATCTTTCCATTTTTCTTCTTTATTATTTAAATTTTGTGATCTTTTCAATTTGTTTGCTTTGTTTTTCTTAAGCAGCTGTCATTCCTTCAGTATTCTTGAATTTTATCTACTACATGTATTCTTTGTTTTGCTGGTATTCCTGCTTTTTTCCAAACTGCTAGCACATCATCTGCAGTAGAGCAGCATGATTCTCTAATGTCTGGGTGGATGTGTACAAAAGAAACCAGATATATTAAATTACCTTATGGTTATTTATCATTACGTACTCGAAGTGAAGTGTCCAAACTGCTTAAGTCTAGTTATCCCCAAATAATTTTTAGATTCGCCCTCGTCAACCCACTTAAATTATCAAATTTTTTAAAGTTCACAGACAAATTCCTCAAAACTGTATGCCTCATTGTTGTTTATAAATACACATGCGACAGCTGTAAGGCTGCGTATATCGGCAGTACTTAACTCCAACTGGAGGTACGCCTTTCTCAACATTTGGGCTTATCAGTCCGTACCAACCGTCCCCTCAGTAACCCACCACAATCCGCAATTAGAAACCATAGTAATGATGATAACCATCCCCTTTACAAAACTCAGTTCGAAATTTTAACAAGAACCAATAACCTTACAGAACTCCAAATTTTAGAATCTTTGTACATCTATAGAAACAAACCCTCCATTAACAACAATAGTTCATCTTACAAATTATTGCTCTTCTAACTAACCAACCAACCAACCTACTTTCATAGATATATTATACCTTCCAATGTATGATAACTGACATTCATATAGTTCTCTCAGTATCTGCCGAATATGGAGGTTGACATAATTATTGTGTATTACCAGTTGACGTAATTTTAATCAAATTTAATTTTAATGATCTTAATTCCTTTTGTATTAATATAATTTTAATTATTTATTTTTATAATTCACTGATGACAAAAGATTTGTCGAAACGTCTGAAGTACAAAAATAAACGAAAATGTTTGCTGTTGTCTTGGCCCTTCTTTTCATATATATATAATATATTATATATAATATATATATATATATATATATATATATATATATATATATATATATATATATATATATAGAGAGAGAGAGAGAGAGAGAGAGAGAGAGAGAGGAGAGAGAGAGAGAGAGAGTTACAAGGAGTTACAAGGAAAAAGTACCTCAAAAGGCCTTGCGGCCTGCCAGAGGCAGGTACGGAAAAGGTTGAAGAAAATACCTTGACCCTGGAAAAGTAGCCAAGGAAATTTTTACAGGAAAGTGGAGAATATATAAATAGCTCTATATTTAGCTTGCTCACAGAGACACCGAGCAAGCGAACTCTCTGCAGTTTTTCTGAGGTTTTAATCTTAAACTATGAGTGTTTCTGTACTTTGTCTAGCCTATTTTTAAACAGATTTACACTTTGACTGGAAACATCCTCTGAGGAAGTTGGTTCCAGATATTAACTATTTTATAGGAAAAGAAATTTCCGCAGACTGAGGTCCTAAATGTCTTTACACACTCAAATAGTGTGCAAGTTTCGTCTAACCTTTTCTTGAACTGATCCACAGAGGAACTGTTCACAACTTCCGAAGGTAACCTGTTCCATGTGTCACAGATCTTATACGTAACGTAATTCCCACACACACTAGTCCTAAACCGTTTCAAATCCAACTCCAACCATTGTTGCGAGTTGGGTTATCATTTAAACTAAACATACTTCTAAAATCGACATCGTTGAACCCTCGTAAGAGCTTGAAAACCTCGATCAGTTGACCGCGCAGCCTCCGAGTTTCAAGCGAAAAACAAGTTCAGGGCGCGTAACCGTCGATTGTAGCCCATATGCCTAATGGAAGGGATCAACTTTGTGGCCCTCGCTGCACTCGCTCCAGCCTCTCAATATCTTTCCTGAGGGTGGGCGACCAGAACTGCACAGCATACTCCAGGTACGGCCGAACAAGGGAATTGTACAGTGAGAGCACAATCTCCTTGTTTCGAAACTGAAATTGCCTTCTGATATAACCCAATAGTTTCTGGGCTTTCTTTTCCACCTCTACACATGTTTCGTAAACTTAAGGTCGCTGCTAATTAGCACACCCAAGTCCTTTTCTAAATCAGTCACCTCGATATTACTGCCCAACATCGAGTAGTCCGACTTGGGATTGGCGTAGCCAATGTGCATCACTTTGCATTTACCCAAGTTAAACGGCATTTGCCATTTTTCGGACCACTCTCCTATCCTACCTAGGTCCGCACGCAGTTCCTCGATCGCTTCGGGCGTCCCACATTGGCCCCAAGCTTGGTGTCATCAGCGAATTTGGCGATCCGACTGACGATGCCACCGTCGATATCATTTATGTAATGGTAAACAACAGCGGCCCCAAAACGGAACCCTGAGGAACCCCACTAGTGACCGAGGCCCAACCCGAACTAGCCCCTTTAATTACCACCCTCTGCCGCCTATTCCTCAGCCAGTTTTCAATCCACCTACCTATTTCCCCCCACCGATACCCAGCGCGCGCACTTTCGCCATTAGCCGGCGGTGAGGTACCTTATCAAAGGCTTTCTGAAGTCGAGATAAAGTATATCAATCGCCCTACTCTTTATCGTACTCACTCAACATGACGTGGAAAACTCGAGCAAGTTGGTGAGACACGACCTATGCCGTCTAAACCCATGTTGGGAGTCCCCAAGCAGCTTGTGGGAATCCAAATGGTCAACGATTCTATCAGCTATTATCCTTTCTAATAATTTACCTACAACTGAAGTGAGACTAATAGGACGATAGTTCCCTGGACTTTCGTGATCCCCTTTCTTAAAGATAGGGGTCACGTTGGCCTCCCTCCAGTCACCAGGCACCTGGCCCATCACCAACGATTTGTTGAAGACTGTAGCCAGGTGGGGAGCCACCTGGTCGCGCACTTCTCGCAAAACACTGGGGGAGAAACTGGTCTAGCCCAGGAGCCTTAAACGCGCTCAGTTTGTCTATTCTATGAGCAACGACTGTCGCGGTACATCTAACACTATCCAGGTCAGCACCTTCGTGCCTCACAGCTGGCTCGGGGATGACGCGGGTATCCTCCCTGGTGAACACTCCCGCAAAGTACTCATTAAGCACATTAGCGATGTCCGCGTCGAGGTCCGCAGAACGCCGCTTCCGTCCTTTAAAGGACCTATCATGCTTCTAATGGGCTTTCTACTATTAACATAAGTGAAGAACTCCTTAGGGTTCCTCTTGCAGAGGCTTGCCACCCGTAGTTCTTCGTTACGTTTCGCTAGCCTAACCTTCGCCTTCACTTCCCTACACAGGCGGACATACGCTTCAGTGTTCTCGTGGGAACGATTGGCCTTCGCCCTCCTATACACTACTTTCCTATTTCGGATAGCCGAAGCGATGCCACGATTGAACCACTTAGGCTGCGTTGAAGCAGGGTGACCGGTTTTGAGGGTATGGCAGCAGACTGCAGCACCATAAACTCATCCCGGAATGCACTCCACACTCCCTCAACATCGCCGCCAACCTCTAACCCCATCTCTGCTACGCTATCCCTGAGGCTAACAAAGTTCGCCCGCCGGAGATCGAGCTTACTGCCTCTCGAGTTACTACGCTTCACCCGAGGGACGCACACACGGAACCTAATAAGACCGTGATCACTCCCGCCCAACGATTCGTCAACGGTGAGGCCAGTGACGAGGTTGTCTTCGGTCGTGAATACTAAGTCTAGAACGCTTTCGCCTCGTGTAGGCTCGTTGACCCACTGAGTGAGGAAGTTCTCATCAGCAAAGTCAACTAGCCTCCTCCCTTCAGCATCGGCAGTCCTCTTTTCCCACTTTATACCGCGACAGTTGAAGTCTCCTAAAACTACACACACCCTATCCCCTAGCAGGCTACTGAGTTCGGTGTACAGGGCTGTATCGTCCTCGAGGAGGAGATGCGGAGGTCTGTACACCAAGATTAACCTATAGTTCGTCCCTCCCACGTTCAGATCGACGCCAAGCAGCTCCCGTTCCGACCGGAACTGGCAGTCAATCGGACTCAACGTGTCTCTGACGTATATTAGTACCCCACCCCCCTCCCCACGGGTGCGGTCTTTGCGAAACATTCTATACCCGGGAATTTCGAACTCCCCAACGTATTCCCTACGATCAGTATGAATCCAGGACTCGGTGATAGCAACGATATCCTGGTATTCTGATGCTAAGAGCGCCCGTAGCTCGCAAAACTTGTTCCTAATTGACCTAGCATTAAAAAGCATTGCACGGAGGGAGCCTTCCCTATTCTGACCGCCCCCTAGCACGACCCGTTTCCCGAACAGCCAGGGCTGTCGGGAGTTGAAGAGCCCCTCACTAACGAGGGGGCAACTTCCGCAGGAGACTGAGCCCCCTCCAACGTAGGAGGAGGGTCACCCACCTGTACTTCGACGCACCCTTCAGTTGAAGGTACGTCCGCCACCGGCTCATCCTCATCTCTCCCCGGTGGGAGCCCATCATCTCTCCCAGGACTCGACCTCACCATTCTGTATAGGTGCCGGTCGAGCAGCGCGCCTAGCACACCTTTACCCTTGTCATTGAGGTGGACACCATCCCTCTGGTAAAGGTCCCACCTACCCGAAAATGCATCGAAGGGGTCAATAAACTTCACGCCCAGCGGAACGCACAAGTCTTGTACCCTCTCGTTGATGCCAATGACCTTACTGAGCGCGTGGTCACTGGCATTCATTCGCGGTAAAATACCCATTAACATTCCCCTGTCTGTCTTCAGTTTTAGATCATCCGCAAGAGACATGATCTCGGTGATGATCCCTTCTGTAAGACCTACCCCACCGCCTTTGAGGAACAGGTCATTGCCACCAGCGTGGACAACGATCGCAGTCCTCCGACTAGCCACGCGCACCTTCTCTACCTCCTTCCTTAAGTGCGCCGTTCCCCGCCCAGGTAAGCACCTTACCTTCCTCCCATCCCGGTTTGCAGAAGCAAAGTACTTCTCCTGGCCCCTGATCTGCGAGTCCCCAATCAAAACGGTGTCTTCCTCCTTCGAGCACAGGAGACTAAAGCGTTTAGAGGTCTTGACAGGGGCAACTGGGGTCTCAGGCTTCGGCTTCGCAGCCTTCTTGCCCGAGACCTTTCGAAACCCGTCGCCACCCATACACGCAGTTACACCACCCGACCCACCCCGACAGGTAGCTACATCCTTCGGTTTCTTTGGGCCATCAGCAGGCCCCTTCCCACCCTTCTCTATCGATCCCTTCCCACCCTTCTCTATCAGCCCCTTCTTTGAGCCCTCCCTTTGTTCTAGATACTTAATCTTACAGTTTGAATCTGCTGGTGTGTTTTTAATTTGATCTTGTCCACTGGGTTGGATTTCCAGTGCTACGACCCTAGCTTCAAGCTTTTTTACTAATTCCTTTAGCTCTTTAACTTCCTTTTCGTGGTTGTCTCTAAGTTTACAAAACAAACATACACTAAGGGATGTGATATCGCTGATACTACCCTCTGGGAAGTCTACGCACCAATGATTAACTTTACATTTAAAGCATTCTGCTTTCAATTTAGATGGCCCTGAGAGAGAGAGAGAGAGAGAGAGAGAGAGAGAGAGAGAGAGAGAGAGAGAGAGTTACAAGGAAAAGAAGTACCTCAAAAGGCCTTGCGGCCCATACCGAGGAGGTACCAATGGCAACGGGTGCCAGGGAAAATTTTGTCTTTCAACTATCCTAGCAGTAGTAGAAAACTGGATAGAAAAGTAGAAGTCTCTCTCCCCACCCTCCGCTCCCTCCCTGCCAGAGGCAGGTACGGAAAAAGGTTGAAGAAAATACCTTGACCCTGGAAAAGTAGCCAAGGAAATTTTACAGGAAAGTGGAGAATATATAAATAGCTCTATATTTAGCTTGCTCACAGAGACACCGAGCAAGCGAACTCCTGCAGAGTTTTCTGAGGTTTTAATCTTAAACTATGAGTGTGTTCAGTACTTTGTCTAGCCTATTTTTAAACAGATTTACACTTTGACTGGAAACAACCTCTGAGGGAAGTTGGTTCCAGATATTAACTATTTTATAGGAAAAGAAATTTCCGCAGACTGAGGTCCTAAATGTCTTTACACACTCAAATAGTGTGCAAGATTTCGTCTACCCTTTTCTTGAACTGATCCACAGAGGAACTGTTCACAACTTCCGAAGAGAGAGAGAGAGAGAGAGAGAGAGAAGAGAGAGAGAGAGAGAGAGAGAGAATTATTAATTAAATAATGAAACGATAAAGGTTGAGACAGAAAACAATTAGTAAAATTACGACGATCAAAAGAAAATGAAAATCAAACGTTTAAATCGAACTTTTACGAAGAAAAAAGTTTTCTGTCCGTAACTAATAATAATAATAATAATAATAATAATAGTGATAAAACTCAATGATAGGTATAGTAATAAGGAAGGGAGAACTAAATTAGAGTATAAAGAGGTACACTTTCTACTTTCGGTGGTAATGAAACACGTACGGAAGCCTCGACAGTAGTACCGTACACTGACCCCTATTCGCTTGGCAGTGCTGCTGCGAGCTACTCGTTCCCTGAAATGGGCATATAAGCGGAATGATGCTCAATATGAGATGTTAAACTCTTCTTCCCACTAAGGCTATAAACGCATTGATTAACAAATATATATATATATATATATATAGGATGACTTTCACAATTAAACACGTGAAATGAATGAATGATGCAAACTCATAAGGAAAAAGAATGATTCCAAGGTCTTTCGTGTATTCAGAACTTCACTCACTGCAGAGCTGGGCACTTGCGTTTTTTTTGCCCGTTTTTTTGCGGTACTGCGGTACTACCGTGTTGGTCGGTACCGCGGAAAGTACCGCGGGAAATTTGAATGCGGTAGCGGTACTGCTGTACTTTCAGCGATCCTTTGCGGTACTGCGTTATGCGGTACCGGTTTGGTAGTGCGGTAGTAGTACCGCAGTACCGCAAAAAAAACGGGCAAAAAAAACGCAAGTGCCCAGCTCTGAATTATTTATTAATAATAATAATCAGAAGTACACTTCGTCAGGGAATGAAGGGAGAAGGCGAGATGACAAAAATATATACATATTGTACAACGGGACAGAGAAATAAAAAGATTAGCTCATGATTAACAAGAGTTGATTAGAGGTAAAAGGTATTTTAACAGGATATTGTCAATTTTATACATTCCCGCACTGTTATTGAAATTTTTAAATGGATAAATGCACATTCTAGAATATTCCTTTCGATTATATCTGTGTTTTTTAACGAGCGCTTTAGAACTATCCCACTTGATACTATGATTACATCTGTACATATGGTTAAACAATGCATTAGAATTATTTGCTGTTCTACACGCATATTTATATGAAAATAAAAACCCACTCTAATAGAATCTGTATGTTTAGAACAGGAAGATAGCTTTAAATTTGTGCGAATGTACTTAATGAAAATGCCCTTCCGGTGTCGGGAGAATGGGATCTAACCTAGGTGCGAATTTCATAACGGTCGGTCCCTGGACTGTTTTTCCCTCTTGTTTTGGTTCATTCGTGTTTCTGTATCCACCCGAGGAGGATGCCAGTGGGCGTCGAAACTGTCGTGGAAATAAACTCTGTCTATTAGAGTGGGTTTTTATTTTCATATTTTGACCTTCACGTAGAAAAAAGAAGTTTTTCGCATTTACGCATATTTATGCTGTTTTATCCTAATATCTGACGTTTTTCCCGTTTGGCCTATATATACTGAGTTATACATTGTGTACATCCGATCAAATACACACAGCCAACCGTATTATCCGAGCTATTTTTTATTAGGAGTGATTTAACAGTATTATTATACTTAAAGATTAAATTGATACCAATTGCTTTAAGTAAAGTCGGAAGATATTGAAAATTAACATGGTAAGGTAGGCTAAGGATATTTTTACGCTCAAATTCCTTTACAGTTACACTATTATAACACCTATTCTTGGCTTTCCTAAGGCAGTTATCTAAAAATGAAATAGGATAACATAATTTAGTACTAATATTCATGATATTGCAGAACTCGGAATCTAAAAATTCAGGACTGACAACTCTCAATGCTCTACGAAACATAGCAGAGAAAATAGAAGATTTTATCGAGGGATGATGGTCCGAATAAAAATGCATATAAGAATTATTATTAGTAGACTTAAGAAAAACTTAAAATTTGAACTGATTCAAGCATTTCCGAATTTTTAGATCCAGAAGAGATAAGCATCCATCATTTTATTTTTCAACAGTAAACTTAATAGATGGGACTAAAAATGGGATCTAAAAATTCGGAGAGGCTTGAATCAGTTCAAATTTGAAGTTTTTCGTAAGCCTACTAATAATAATAATGTGCATTTTTATTCTGACCATCATCCCGCGATTAAATCTTCTATTTTCTCTAATTTCTGAGGAGGTACGCGAGGACAAAAATTTGAGAGCAACTGATCTATCGGATAGACACAGTTGTACGGTGGTAAATTCAAATGAGCGGAACTAAAGAGAAGACGCTGTCGAAGGGCGCGAGAGAAGCAAGCTAGAATTTCTCCCCTCCACCTCATCCCATTCCTTCTGTATCATCTCCGTTGTTGCATTTCCAACGTTGAACGAAGAAGGAAAGATTCGAGTCGCTCTCTCGCTCGTCAAGTAGACAAATCGCAAACACTGAGGGGAAAAATAAAGTCACGCAAGATCGTACTCCTCGGTAGTTGATGGTTTTCTATTCCCCGAATTAAAAAATTGTAAACGGTTCTAAACGAGTGTCACCCGAAGGAAACGAAGAGAAAGGAGATAATTGATATTCCTAACTCAGTTCATGACTGTAAAAAGCTATTCCACGCTTTTATAAGAGTAATTTACCCTTAAGAGTAGATTAAATTCCTCTCACACTGTCCAATATCTGCGCTATAAAATTTTTACAACGAAACTATACAATCCAATCTGATATATATATATATATATATATATATATATATATATATATATATATATATATATATATATATATATATATACTGCTTGTGTCAGGTTTTGAAATTGCAAATGATCCAAGATCAAGCTGTACACACACACACTATATATATATATATATATATATATATATATATATATAATATATATATATATATATATATATATATAGCAAGGCCTTTTTTTTAGTTTGAAGGGAGTCGCTTAAACATAAATAAAATTAGCGTTAGGATTCGTTTACGTAACTCAAAGGAAGTGAGGCAATTCCAGACGAAAACAATAAACCTTTGTCACGACCCAATTATGTCTTCTTTGTCTATAACATCTATAAGGAAGAATTATTTGAACATTACGAACAGGAGAATAAAAAACGATTTATTTGGGAAGTTACTTCCTATTAAGTGTAGTTCATTCTCTCTCTCTCATATATACTCGTGTGTGTGTGTGTGTGTGTGTGTGTGTGTGTGTGTGTGTGTGTGTGTTTTTTAGAATGCCCACTGTGTCTTGTCCAGCAAAACCACAACCAATGGGGAGACAGAGGGGTGGGTGTGTTACCAAAACCTTCCCTGATTTTCCCTTAATGTGTATATTAAATTGGTGCTGATAACCCTAGCCGTTTAGGCGTGTATAGGATATCACCACCATATATATATATATATATACACACAGGGGTTAGACAAAATAATATGAACACCCGCCGATTTCACCGGTTATCTTTACGGACTGCTCAGACACAAAGTAAACGGTCAAATGACTGGCAAACCTATTTAAATGCGTAACAGAGAGTGTATACGTCATGTTATAACCCTCACGTTGTTTTTACAGATCTGAGTGAATTATGAATTAGCAGTTATGAAAGACCTGTCAGACTTCCAAAGAGGGCAAATTGTCGGAGCGCGGATGGCTGGTGCATCGGTGACGAAAACCGCTCAGATGTTCAATGTATCCAGAGGAACTGTCTCTATGGTCATGTCTGCATACCAAAACCATGGAAAGACAAGCACCGACAAATGCAATAGTGGATGCAAGAAGAAGCTGTGTGATCGAGACCGCCGGGTGCTAAAGCGCATTGTGACAAAGAACCATAAGACCACAGCTCCAAAAGTGACTGCAGAGCTTAACCAGCATCTTACAAGCCCGGTATCGACCAGAACTGTACGTCGCGAGCTCCATGGAGCTGGCTACCATGGGAGGGCTGCAATTGCCAACCCTTCCTTTCGCACATCAACATTGAGCGGCGCATAAAATGGTGTAATGACCATAAGAATTGGTCAATGGACCGGTGGAAGAATGTAGTCTACTCCGACGAATCCTCCTTTACGCTATTTCCATGTTCCGGTCGAGTTTACGTCTGGAGACAGCCTAAAGATGCTTATGACCCCAACCGTTAAGCATGGAGGCGGATCTGTGATGGTTTGGGCAGCAATATCGTGGAATACTCTTGGCCCAGCTGTAGTACTGCATGGTAGGGTTAACGCCCAGGTCTATCTGTCAATATTGGCTGACCAGGTCCATCCCATAGTCCAAACGCTGTTTCCCAATGGCGGCGCCGTCTTCCAGGATGATAATGCACCAATCCACACCGCTGGGGTCGTTAAAAACTGGTTTGAAGAGCATGTTAGTGAAGTAGAACGCTTGGATTGGCCTCCACAATCCCCGGATCTTAACATTATCGAGCATCTGTGGTGTCAGTTGGAGCAGCAGGTCAGAAGCCGATTCCCACCGCCGGCGTCTTTGGAGGAACTGGAGCAGGGTTTGCTCGAAGAATGGCTCAGGATTCCTCTAGCCACTGTCCAAAAGCTGTATGAATCAATTCCCCGACGCATTGCAGCTGTTATTGCCGCTAAAGGAGGACCAACTCCATATAAGAATAAAAACCGCCATTTATCAAGGTGTTCATATTATTTTGTCCAACCCCTGTATATATATATATATATATATATATTTAGTATATTTATTAAGTAATTCATAGCGGGAAGCATTTGGACCATTCGTTTCCTTAAGCAGTCAGAAAATGAAAGTGGAATTTGAAAAAATATTACAGATTCTGAGAGGCTATAAGGATGCCAGAACTAAAACCTAAAGCATTTTTCGGGTCATTAAAGTAAACACGAAACAATAAACCAAACTCTGATAAGAGAAGTTGAAACTTTATTTGCGTCTGTGAATGCCTGAAACTTTACTTGAAGTCATCCTTTGTTTGACTGTACCGACAATAAAGAAATCAAACATATCTTTTCATAAATAATAAACATAAATTTTAGTTAATTTGCTGGCTAAAGGACGAACCATAATCTACGAATCACGTGTAGCGAGTTCCTCTCTCATTAACCAACAGTTAAAATACAGAAACTAGATTAGCTTCTAAATCTGAACTTGATAAATTTCTGAATAGGTACCGAGCTGTAAGTTCTAATGTAGCTTTCACTATTAGGAATTGAGCTCTTATTAATAAGTGTCAGTTCAGATAAGTGACGAAGGGAATATCTTTAATACACTTTTACTGGCGCAACAACATCATATACAGTAAGACTCAAATTAGACAGGCTTTGCCGCACTTTATTGATTCATTACGATCGTAATGTTCTAATTATCTTCTTGAAAGGAGCGTCTATCTCCGTGACGTCATTTATTAGAGTTGTTAATTAATTTTTCATGAACAACTGACGAGTCTCATCCACTCAATGACATTTCCATTCCATTCCGCGTTCAGGAGTGGAAAAACTGAGTGAGAATTTCAAAGGAGGCATTTTCAAATCGGTCTACTCCCAATTTATGACTATCATTCTTATCCACGTCTTTTCCACTTTGGTCCAGGTTAGGTTAGGTTAGATTAGGCTAATGTCAGGTTAAATTAAGTTAGATTAGGAAATATTAGCCACTCCCATAAGGCGCATTTACCACGAATGGGAAAAGAGTGGCATTGTTTCTCAAATAAAGTCTTTTCTCAACTGTGGATTTTTTTTCAATTTGTGCAAATTTCATTTGAGGACCGTGGATGAGAATGGGAACGACATTGAATAGAAAGTAATCCAAGTGACGTATCGACTTGCCCCTCATTTTGTTAACTGTAAATATCATTTACTTTTAATATTTGACACGCCATTAAACATTAATTTGAAAGGAAAATTACAAAAATTAATGACTGAGTATCAATTCTTTTCTTTTCACTTCTCTGCTCTTTATCAAATTGTTTTTGCACAGTTACAAAAACTTCACAAACGGATGTAGTTTATTAACAGAAACAAATGCCAAACGCAAAACAAAGACAATTTATAGAATAACTCCTTCGTTTTTCTAAGTTATACAAAAGAGAAATGCATTTCATATTAGTTTTGTCAATATCATATCTATTTTCTGTTTTTCTCTGTCTTTATTGGTAAAAAAAACCATTAAAAGTAATACAATAGAGTATTACAATAACTGCACCGGAACATACAACTGGTACGTGCACTAATTTATTTTCTCTTTAATTTGACCCTTAAACTTTAGGCTTCAGTGGGCTCTCAGATTAATTATTATAAGATAAAACAAAACAAGCACTGTAATGTGTTGAATTTTAATATGAAATTTAATAATGATTATTTTAAATTAAACAAAATTATTGGATATACAGTATTATTGTTGCCATTGGCGGATCTAGCCTCCACGTTTGGGGGTCAAATTTACGTCGTGTGTGTTAATGTGGGGGTTGAATGAATGCAGATGGTGTGGCGTCACTCGCACTTGTAAATAGCGGAATGGGACGTTTTGGCGCCGACGTTTGGTTAGGTTAAGTCGTGATATTTTTGTTAAAACTAACGAAAATATCACGACTTAACCTAACCAATCGTCAAGGGCGTACAGTTGACCTAACCGGGCAGTGACGATTGGTTAGGTTAAGTTATGATATTTTTGTTAGTTTTAACGAAAATATCATGACTGAACCTAACCAATCGTCAATGGGGCAGATAACGGAAAAGTACCCATATTATATATACACCTTATAATACACTGACTCTTTTGCTCGCACCGCCAAAAAAGTAACGAAGGGTCGCGCTTGCTACATTTATGAAACACATACAAATATCCATTATGTGAAAACTTCTGTTTCCCTTTCACTTGATATATTTTCAGACATTTATGCTATTAAGGGCAACAACACAACTTATCTGAAAAGCCAGACAACACTTCAGGTTAATAACCAAGTATTACTACTTAATACTAATTAACGGCGGCGCCAAACCGGCTCCGCGCCCAAACGGTGGCGCCCAAACGGCGGCGCCAAAACGTCCAGCGCCAAAATGTCCTAGATGGTGTAAATAGAACTGTCAATAATCACGTTTATCAAGAAATCTTAGAATACTTCATGCTGAAGTCTGCAGAACAGCTGTTCGGAGAAGAACCATTTATTTTTCAACATAACCTGGCTTCACCTCATGCGGCTCGTGCAACATCTGCGTGGTTTGATGTTCATAAAATTGAAGTACTACCATGGCCAGCTAATTCTCCCTCTCTTAATCCGATAAAAAAATCTTTGGAATATTGCTAAGCAGAAGGTCCAAAAGCGTAAACCAGGAACACTTACTGAACTGATGAGGTGTTTGATGACAACTTGGCAATCGATATCTACAGAAGAATGAGTGAAACTTGTCGACTGGATGCCACGTCGATTGAAGGCCGTAATCAGATCTAAAGGTGGACCAACTAAATACTAAGACGCTGAGTTAAGTCTTTGATAAAGGTTTAATATATTGGCATTACTCGATAAACAATGAATTTATTCTATTTTTCCGTAATACCTGAGAAGCTATTTTAATATTTTGGTATGTCGCTATGCATTAACGTTTTACTATTTAATAAGCTTTTTGCTGTATTTTTTTTTTCAAAACTGGCACACAGAGGTGTCTTTTTTATCATAATGACGTCACAGATATTAGATATTCCTCATAAGGGTGCATAACTTAAAGGTATTATCAAGATCATGAGCGCATTTGAGACGGTATTCTATTTTTTTTGGTCCGGAGGAGTTGTGTATATAATGTTCGTTTATGCCCGAGCTCAAACTCAGGCCTTTCAATAATAATAGTTAAAAAAGGCATTAAAATAAAGAGAAGGTAACCTTGGCATTGGATGGCATTAAGGCGAAAAATATGGCTTCGCGAAGGGAGCAGATGAGAGAAATAAAAGCGATAAGACCATTTGCCGTAAAGTTTCAAAATTTATTTTTTACCGAATCAAAATTATTTATAGCCGTGAAAAATCTAAAGAGTTACAATTTTGGCTACTCTCAAACTTTTAAAACGAACCTCATTAAAAAACATTAAAATGAGAACCATCAAAAGGCTTTCAAACTTCAAAAAATAAGCGCAGATAAAACGAAATTAAATACATTAAAAAACTAATGCATACACAAAAGAAAACAAAAAAGCTTTCATCTTTATATATATATATATACCTCTTTAACCTCGTTGCAGTTCCGTGCGTTCGTCCCTCTTCACACGAAGGTCAAGCTGATAGCCGCGCCTGTAGGCCTGGCTTGGTGAAGGAACGAGTTGCTCTCTTTCGCTCTCCACCGCACATAGCCAGATACACCCGACTCATCTAGTACCGTCCTGAGCCAGGCATCTAGTCTTCTTTTGAAGACTTCAACTTTGACCTCTGTAACGTTTCTGAGGTCCTTTGGAAGCTGGTTTGAAAGTTTTGGCCCGCTGACAACCAAGTTATTTTCCTTCAGTGTTGAGGTGGTCCCTTGTTGGGCCTTTAATTTGGAAACACTACACATTCTGCCTTTCCTATTTTCCAGTGTTGTTTGAATGGTAATTGGGTTTAGTTTGAGGTATGGTACCAGTTTTCGATAATTGTCCATATGTGGATTATGGTGTACCTCTCCTTCTTTCCAGGGAGTACAGATTCGGTTTACGTACTGTTTCCCAGTAGTCGAGTTCTTTGTAGTCATTAATTTTGGCTGTGAAATGTTCCTGAGTTTCTTCTAGTTTAGTAGTTTCTTCCTTTTAATATGGAGACGTCAAGACTGAACAGTATTCAAGTTTTGGTATGATCAGTGTTTTCAGCAGGGGGAATCATTACTGTCTTGGCCCTTCTTTTGAACGTTCTTAGCACCTGTCCCGCGACTCTCTTTGCTTTGTTTATCGCTATCTGATCTTCTGTTTCGAATTTCGTATCATCGGTCATTATTACCCCCAAATCGATCGCTTTCGTGCTTCTCTGAATTTTCTGTCTATCTGGAGCATAATATTTCTACCATATCTCGAGCTGAAATTTCTCGGTGCTAAATATCACAGTGTTGTCTTCTGACCATTTGTATATTTTGTTCGTGTCCCTCTGCAAGGCTTCCACCTCATTTGCATCGCTGATTTTTCTGGTGATCTTTGTATCGTCTGCAAACGATGTTACTATACTGTTGCTGTTTACTTCACTGTCTATGTTTGTTAGGATGATAATGAATAGGAGTGGGGCTAGTACTGTACCTTGTGGTACTGAGCTGCGTACTTCTGATTCTGATGATGATATACCTTGAATTTTGATGACCTGTAGACATTATCCGAGGAAATTGTAGATCCATTTTCCCACTTGGCCTGTTATTCCCATATGTTTCAGTTTATGTGCTATTATACCATGACCACATTTGTCGAATACTTCAGCAAAATCTGTGTATATGACATCGTAGTTTTCATTGTCTTCAAGTGCATCTATGACATTGTTACAGTGCTCTACAAGTTGTGATAGGCATGATCTTCCTGATCGGAATCCATGCTGATTTTCGGCGAGTCTTTCCAGTGCCTCCAAGAAATCATTGATTTTCTCTCTAACTATTCTTTCAAATACTTTGGTGAGATGGAACATCAATGACACTGGTCTTAGTTCTTTGCTTCAGATCTATCCCCTCCATTATATATAGCCTCCATTATATATAGGGACAATATTTGCTCTTTTCAAGATGCTCGGTATTTTTCCAGTGTCTAGGGATCTTCCCCATATCCAGTGTAAGTTTGTAGCTATTTCATTTTTACAGTTTTTAATGATTAATGCGTTCTATTTGTCTGGACCTGCAGCTGAATGCAGGAAATGGTGAGGTATACTTCGCGCTACATCTTCTGGGGCAAAATCAAAATCTGTTATACAATCTCTCTACAATTTCTCTTCAAAGAATGCATTTATGTCAGGTATCGCTTTGTCACTTTTTGGGGTACTGAAGACTGATTCATAATGGGCTCTCAATGTTTCAGATATTTCTTTTAGTTAGTAGTCCGTTAGTTCATTATTTCTTTTCCTTAAGGGCCCGATAGTGGCGCGCGGTTTTGTTTTCCTTTTCGCATAGCTGTAGAAGTATTTTGGATTTTTCTTTATTGTTCTACTGCCTTTTCCTCTTCCCTCTCTGCATGGTCCTTAATCAGGGTTTGTATTTCCCTATCGATACTCTTCAGTTTTTCTTGTATTACTTTCCTGGCATTGTTGTTTCCGCAATTAGCTAACTTCGCCGCAACTCTTTCTTTTGCGGAATATTCCTCTCTTTTGCCTCTCTAACCAGTTCCTCTTTCCTTTTGGCTGTGCTTTCGAAGCATATTTTTCCAAAATTCTCAGCGTCTTTTCTTCCAAGGTTGTTAGCATTTCTTCAGTTTTTTTTAGTCTCTAAAACTGTTCTCCACTATTTGGGCCGTGTGTGATCTGATTTCTTCCCAATATACAGGGTGTCCCATAAGTCCGGCATCATAGGAAAAATAATAAAAAAAAGGCAAAACAAAAGCTTTCATTTACAGAACGTGCTCAATATGTCCACCATTGTTTTCAATACACAAATTCAGACGTGATACCCACTCAGCAAGCACACGGTGAATGATGTCAGGAGTAATGGTGTTACATGACCCAATAATGCGCTGCCGCAAATGTTCAACACTCCTAATATTCTCTGCGTATACCACCGCTTTCAAGTGGCCCCAGAGATAAAAATCTAGTGGCGTGAGATCCGGGCCTCTCGCTGGCCATTCCACAGGCCCTCGACGTCCTATCCAATGACCAGGGAATTGTTGGTACCAGAGCTGGGCACTTGCGGCATATTTTGCGGTACTGCGGTACTACCAAACTGGGACCGCATAACGCAGTACCGCAAAGGATCGCTGAAAGTACCGCAGTACCGCTACCGCATTCAAAATTTCCGCGTACCGGTTTGGTACCGGTTTGCAGAGCTGGGCATTTGCGGCATATTTTGCGGTACTGCGGTACCACCGCACTACCACCCGGGCCCCCATAACGCAGTACCGCAAAGGATCGCTGAAAGTACCGCAGTACCGCTACCGCATTCAAATTTCCGCGTACGGTTTGGTACCGGTTTGGTAGTGCAGCAGTACCGCAATATGCCGCAAGTGCCCAGCTCTGCCGGTTTGGTAGTTTGGAGTACCGCAGTACCGCAAAATATGCCGCAAGTGCCCAGCTCTGGTTGGTACAGGTATTCCCTTACTTGGGTGCTGTAATGTGCAGTAGCGCCGTCTTACTGGAACCATGTTGGGAAATTTCCTTCGTTTCAAGACACTAGGAAATGCTTCTTCCTTGAGCATACGTAGGTAGGTGCCTCCAGTGACATGATCATCGAAAAGAGGGGGCCTTGATGCGATCCTTCCAATGCCACACCATACCATCACCCGAGATGCACCTTGTTCCTTTGAAGAGGTACACTAGTGAGGGTTGTTTTGAGACCAGTAGCGGGTGTTCTGTCGATTTACCTCACCATTTCCATAAAAAAACAGCCTCGTCACTGAACAGAATAGTGGACGGGAAATTGGCATCCCGAGCATATTGTTCCGTAGCCCAATCACAAAATTCCATCCGCCGGTCGGGATCATCATCGCTTAATTTCTGTAGGATCTGAAGTTTATATGGATGCCATTTGTGAGCCTGAAGAATGCGATGGATGCTACTTTTCGACACTCCTGTCTCGGCGGACAATCGCCGAAGAGACTTATTGGGACTTCTCTTAAAATGAGCCAGGATAGCAGTCGCTGTATCATCGTCAGTGGACCTCCTTCAAGGTCCACTGCGTGGTTTATCTTCTATGGATCCTGTTTCCTTAAACTTTGCAACAAGTCTGCTAACACAACTCTGTGTTATTGGCTCGCGGGCGGCCTCTCTGACTCCGATTTCCTATGAGTAGAATTACCTGGATTCGTTCTTCCTTGCTCACAGACATTATTGCCTGTAGAAAGAGAAAAATATGAATTATGGTTTGTAGAACTAGAAAAATATGAATTTCTCCTATGATGCCGGACTTATGGGACACCCTGTATATATATATATATATACAGGGTGTTTCAAAACTTTCTGTACAAATTGTAATGGGGGATAGGCAACACCAAGACAAACCCTTTTCGTCTATAAGTGTATGTCCACTGACGTCACCATTCGGCGCGAGAGGGCGCCGCTGCAATTGGCTAAAAGGTGAAGTGGGCTAGACTCGCGCTTGCCGCGGGCATTCTTAAATCGGACGTAGTACGCGTAACATGGAGCGCTTCACGACTGCTGAGATGGCTGACATGTATATGGTGTATGGGGCTGCCAATGGAAACGGAAGAGCTGCTGTGAGGTTGTACCGACAGCGCTTCCCAAACAGACGTGTGCCAAACCACCAAACGTTTGCGCATTTGCATCGGCGACTGCGAGAAACTGGAACATTCCATGCAAACATGAATGACACTGGTCGGGAGAGAAACGTGCGCACTCCTGACATGGAAGAAGAAATCCTACGGCGATTTGAGGACAATCCAAGCGCAAGCACGCGAGGTGTTGCACGTATACTCGGTGTGAACCACGACCTGGTCTGGAGTGTGTTGCACGAGCAACAGTTACATCCGTTTCATCGTCAGAGTGTCCAGGCATTACAACCTCGGGATTACCCTCCGTGTGGAATTCGCACGCTGGTTTCTGCAGCAAACAGCGGTGCAGCCTAATTTTCCGGCTTATGTGCTGTTCTCAGATGAGGCCTGTTTCACACGTGAGTGTGTGTTTAACATGCACAATTCTCACGTGTGGACGCACGCAAATCCACATGCTACACGGGTGCATGCTCATCAAGAACGGTTCGCCGTCAATGTTTGGGCGGGTATCGTCCATGGCAAGTTGCTGCTCGTGCAACACTCTCCAACCGACCAGGTCGTGGTTCACACCGAGGATACGTGCAACACCTCGCGTGCTTGCCTTGGATTGTCCTCAAATCGCCGTAGGATTTCTTCTTCCATGTCAGGAGTGCGCACGTTTCTCTCCCGACCAGTGTCATGCATGTTTGCATGGAATGTTCCAGTTTCTCGCAGTCGCCGATGCAAAGCGCAAACGTTTGGTGGTTTGGCACACGTCTGTTTGGGAAGCGCTGTCGGTACAACCCACAGCAGCTCTTCCGTTTCCATTGGCAGCCCCATACACCATATGCATGTCAGCCATCTCAGCAGTCGTGAAGCGCTCCATGTTACGCGTACTACGTCCGATTTAAGAATGCCCGCGGCAAGCGCGAGTCTAGCCCACTTCACCTTTTAGCCAATTGCAGCGGCGCCCTCTCGCGCCGAATGGTGACGTCAGCGGACATACACTTATAGACGAAAAGGGTTTGTCTTGGTGTTGCCTATCCCCCATTACAATTTGTACAGAAAGTTTTGAAACACCCTGTGTATAATATATATATATATATAGCGTCTCATAAGTCCGGTCTCATTGGAAAATTTATTTCGAGTTAAATTTACAAAAATTACAACAAAAACAAATGTTGAAATTGAGATCTTGTTTTGGATTTTTTTTAGTTTGTTGCAGGTAGAATAACCACCAATGGCTAATATGGAAGTGAGTCACACTCCTCAGGAAAAGGCGGAAATTGTCAATTTGCGTAAAAGTATAAAGTACGCCCTCACTAAGTTGGAATTAAAAAGTTAAAACTTAAAGTGTATAAAAAAAATAGTATATCAAAGATAAAAAAGACACCTCGTTATTTCAGCTTGTAACAACGGTGCATTTATCAAGATAATAAAAACTTAAGAGTGGAGACCAGCTCCAATCATACCCGACAGTAAATTGGAGTTGGTCTCGTTTTTAACTTTTTTTAATGCCTTGTGAAGGGCAACATTGTTATGTCCCGAAATGTGTCGTAACACCGCTTCACGTCAATCAGCAAAGTTAAGCGACATTGGGTCTGGAGAAAAGTTGGATGGAAGACCGTCTTCTGCGTCATACCCTCTTTTGTAGTGATAAGTGTTTGAGGCGAGTTTTGTAGGACACTTTGATCCACATTACTCTATATTTCCGTTAGTGTTTCTTTCAGCGCCATTTTAGTTGAGAGGATGGACTTTTGGTCTAATTGTTCCTGCGTATATTCCATGGGATTCAATTCATGTCGGGGTTTTGATGCTCAGGATAAGAGTTCAGTGCCCTGACTTCTCTTCAATAGCGAGGGTGTACGTGAGGTACGACACGTAGCTCCATCTTCTTGAAGCGTCACAGTGTAGAATACTTTGTTGGTAAAATGGGAGTTGATGTTTCAAGATGGTGATATACTTAACCGAATTTAAACACTTATCATTGACACCAATTCTGCCTTTCCAGAGTGTTAAATGTTCGACCACACTATGACGCATTACACTACACTTCACAGTAAGCTGATGGCATTGAGGGTATCATGCTACTAAAACAAACTGGTACTTTACTGATAGTAAAATACTAGGTACAGTAATTACTGTCATATTGTATGTACAAGACAATGTACAATTAATTTCACTAGAAAAAATTATTAATTGCACATCACTAAGTACTTTAATATTTTAATATAGCCTATCAAGGTCTGTAGGAGGAACAGCAAATCCTGCACCAAATTATAAAAAGCCAAAGGAGGGGCGAGGCTAGATTCCATCCATTAATAAATCACTAAGGTTTTTCAAATTGCCAATATATTCTGCATAGATTATTTCTTTGAAGAACTTTTCTCCATAATTGTATAAAGTAAACCCCCAATTTACCCGCCCCCACATTTGCGCGCTTTCGGATGAACGCGGTCCAAAAAATAATTTTTTTTTTTATAAATAAATAAAAAGGCACTGGTGGTTAAGAAGCCAGCTCCAAGAGACCCTAATGGTGTGTGTTTATTTTTGTATTTATTACATATTAATTTTTACTGTTTTTTACAGACGAGTTTATGTATTTATTTATTTATTTAATTAATATTTTTTTGTCAGATTATTATAATTACGGTATTGTATTTTATTTCATTTCATTTCATTTCATTTCATTTCATTTTTCATTTTTGGGGTGTCTTGGGGTTGGAGGACCCGTACTTAGCACATTGAATTATATGTTATAGTCCCCCCAATTTACGCGGAATTCATTTCATGAAGTTTCAGGAACGCATCTACCGCGTAAATCGGGGAATTACTGTATTCATAAGTTGTACAAGTAACAAGCCTTGTAAACATGTAATAGGGTTTTGTTTCCTAAGCAATATATATTGGGTTTCAATATGTCAGTTTAAACGGTATAGACACAGTATATATTAACTTAATTATCAGTTGTCTCAGGTTCAATCAGGGGCAGATTAACGCAAGAGCCAGGTGGGCCTAGGGCCCCGCGCTTTAAAACGATGAAATGGGAAAACCTATTAATTTCTTGACAAATAAAGGGATAAAATAGCGAAGTTAACCTCTTAACGACCACGTTTTTTGTAGGGTTAAGTTATGAATGCGTGTATTGGAAAAGGTACAAATTCGACCCAGTCGTCCAAAAGAGGTTAGTAGTTGAAAAAAATTCTCAGAAAGTATCATCTAAGCGTCATACAAAACGAGATAAAACCTTTGCAAAATGACTCAATTTCTTGCCATTTGGTAAGAAAACAAACAGGCAAACAAACGAAAGTACGACTAACTTGACGCCGCTTGACGCTTGTCTGATGAACACGTTTAGTCTTTAGACACGTTTCAGCAGGTATTATGTGGCGGTCTCGTTTCATTAGTGCAGGCAGAATTTTATATTCATGTGGGAACTAATTCTGTGAGCATCTTCATTACTAATTGTGGGACTTTTTTTATTTATTTATTTTCCTCAATATTGGGTAGTCAGGGATAAGGAATACGGGACAACCTTTCTCGTAATAGTGGAATTATTTGTTTTCTAATGACTTGTCAGAGTGTGTGTGTGTGTGTGTGTGGTGTGTGTGTGTGTCCTATTCATACCTTGAATCATAATTATTCGAGACACCAAGACAGCCCCGCGGGAGGGGAATCGGAGCTTTCACATAATTGATTAGGCTTAGAAGCTTGTTATAATGTTGTAATGTTTCAGACCAACAAAGACCCTAGGATCTACTCATGACTGGTCTACCTAACTGTGTTCGTAATCGTGTATTTCCTCCGTGGTGGCGGAGGGGAACTACAATTTTACGTGGGTTCCGAACCACAAGAACATAAGAAATTTATGTAAAAACTGCCGGTAAATTGGCAACGACCAATTTTTACGAAACTAAATAATTAGCAATTTAAAACTAATTAATTATCGATTTAAAACTAAAGATAGAATCTCTGGATCCAGAGGATCAAGTCATAATAGACTACTATCCACAAATATGTTACACTCTATATCTATTTATAACGGACATGCAAATATATCAGATCCAAAGAATCCAGTCAATTTCATTACGGTATCCATTAAGTCACGGTCCATATCGATTGCGGACCAAGTCAAAATTTACAATCATATACATTACAATATATACACTTACGAGAAAAAGTGTAGGTGTGGCTGTAAAGACTGTACAGTAATGTAGAAATGTGTGTGCACCCATTTTGGTGTTTGTGGGGCGAGTGAAGATCATGAGTTTTTCAATACCTCACAGTACTATGGGGGGCACCGCTCGGCAGAGGAATCTCTTTAAATGGGGTGTGTAAGGACAGAGAGTATCCCCTAACCCAAGACGCTGCCTCCTATATCCCACAACACTTGTGTTGAGCTGTGGGATCTATCCCCAGAAAGCCTTAATTTTACTACCTTAAACTATACCCTATCAACATATGCGTCTAATCGATTTTTAAACATGTTTATAGACGTGCTACTAATTACTTCTACCGGCAAACTATTCCAGCTATTTACTATTCTATGCGTAAAAAGGTTTTTCGCAACTGCTGTCTCGAACCTTCTACTTGTCAACTTACACCCGTTATTTCTAGCCCTATTATTATATTGAGATATTTCGAAAAAGCTATCTCTATCTACGTTATCGAACCCATTCATAATTTTGAAAACCTGGATTAGATCACCCCTTAACCTCCTAGTCTCGAGTGTTGTCAATTTTACTCCTTAAGCCTATCCTCGTACGACTTTGACCTAAGCGACGGAATCATCTTAGTTGCTCGTCTTTGAACTCTTTCGATTTTGTCTATATCTTTGCGCATATGCGGATTCCAAAATTGGACCGCGCGCGTACTCCAAATGGGGTCTAACTAATGATTTATAAAGTGGAACTATAATATCGCGCGATTTGTACTCAAAATTTCGAGCTATAAAACCTAACACTTTGTTCGCCTTATTGACCGCTGCTGTACTTTGTTTCGCTACTTTAAATCACCAGTGACTATAACTTCTAAATCTTTTTCCTGCTCTACGCTTGTTAAATCTTTCCCTGACATACTATACGCAAAATTACCGTTACGCGAACCTATATGCAAAATTTTGCACTTATCAACGTTAAATCTCATTTGCCATGCGACTGACCAATCAACGATTTTATTCAGATCTTCCTGAATTTTACCTCTATCTTCGTCATTAATCGCCCTACCACCCAGCTTCGTGTCATCCGCAAACTTTGAAACTGTACTGACTAGGCCGACATCTAAATCGTTAATATATATAAGAAAAAGCAAGGGGCCCAATACAGAACCCTGAGGAACGCCACTCACTACATTAGCCCAACACGACTCCGCTCCATCAACGACCACCCTCTGTTTCCTGCCTCGCAACCACTCTTCTAGCCAGTTTATTACTACACCCCTGATTCCATGAGCCTTAGTTTTTTCAATGAGTCTTTTGTGCGGCACGGTGTCAAATTTAGTTACATTATAGTACTCTTATTATATAAAAAAAATATTTTTTTAAAGCCTATGTGGTCATTTTTTAAAGCCTATGTGGTCATTTTTATTAAAAAAAAAAAGTTAGAAGAAGCGGGTCAAATTTCAGCCGGTTATTTCAAAAGTGTTAACGGAGTAATGGAGCCAAAAATCAGAACTGGTGTGTGCAAGAACTTTGTAGATTTAAGCAGTAATCAGATCCAAAGAAGGGCCTAATATGTACAGGGTGTCCCGTAAGTCTGGACCCATAGGGAAAAATAATAAAATTACAAAATAGTCCAAAAATTTATTTATAATATATTTTTTTATTATTTTTATTATTATTTTTATTATGATCTTACTCCGCTGGAGTTTTATTTGTGGGGCCACTTGAAAGCCAAAGTGTACGAGGTCAAACTTCAGAACATTTTCCACCTTAAAGCACGCATTGGTGGAGGCGTGTCAAGAAATTTCTGCGACTGTGATTCAGAAAGTGCTGTCGCAGTGGAGATTACGTCTTCAACTATGTGTGCGACACAACGGCGGACACTTTGAACAGATTATGTAATAAATTTTTGGACTATTTTGTAATTTTATTATTTTTCCCTATGGGTCCAGACTTACGGGACACCCTGTATATTAGTATATAATGGTGTTTTATGTATAGTTCGATAAATACATCGTACATATGATTCTGAAATCATCAAAGACTCGTATTATTACATGATCGGTACAACTTTGAAAGTGCTCACAAAAATTTTACACAACGATATATATATATATATATATCAGAGGTGAATCCAGGTGGGGGCTCCGCAGGGTGGGCGCGCGTCTTCCGAAATTTCTGCCTTTTTTTCAATATTGTAAGCAAAAATCTAGAAAAGCTAGCTTTATTCGCTAGGCTGAGTCTCGTAGCCCTTTTCAAATAAGTGATTTAATTTAAAAATTGTATGTGGTATATGTTGCAACTAGGAGTTGCAATCGTTAAAATATTATCGATAATTTATCGATAAATGAAAGTCAACTATCGTATAATTATCGAGCAGATTTATCGATAATTTCAGATCACTTCCTGATTTTTTAAGTTTACGCTAAATGAACAAATTTTCTCTTGCAAATTGGAATCGAAAACTTCCGAGTTCTTAAGTAAGTCCTCTATGTTCAATGCAGGCAGTGAATTCGCAGTGTACGAAGTAAAGAAAAAGAGAAGCGAAAATCTAGATCGATTGTACGATGCATTAAGGACCATCAAGCCTACAAGCTGTGAAGCAGAGCGTGCATTTCCTTCAGCGGGAATTTTCATAACGAAGATTCGATGCAGTCTCTCTCCAGCCACTATTAATGCCTTATGCTTTTTGAAATGTTACTTCCTTAATAAGGATAAAAAACTAAAATCTGTTTAAATAACTATGGCTGTCACAATGTAGAATGATCTCATTAAAATCTGTTCTTATAATTTTGCGTTTTTCTTCTATTAATGAGAGAGCTAATTTAATTAGAAAATTTATCGATAATTATTTATCGATAATCCGAATTTTTTTCAATCATTTATCGATAAATGGACTTTCGATAATTTGCATCCTATAGTTGCAACAAACGTGGTTACATCAAAATCTTAGCATGAACGTAGATAATGTTATTGATTGGTTTTTACGACAAAAACTTAATGATTTGCTACTTTGTGTTTGTTATTATTTATCTTTCTATTATAAATATTTTAACTTCTAATTAATATATTGATAATAATTTTAATGCTCTGTATTGCTTTTCTACACCTTGTAGGATTCAGTGAGAAAAATGTTGGATCACTGCACAGACCAACAAAATAAATGCGTGTTCCGAATACATTAAACCTGCATTAAATAAGGACGTGTAATTATTTTTAGGAAGGAAATTATTAGCCTTTTTTGCTGCATATTAAATTCGTTATATAAATATACGCGCCCTCCCCCGAAAGGAAAGTCAGTATATATCAGAGGCGGATCCAGTGTGTGTGTATATAACAAATTAATGATGCAATTAAACCTAAATTTTTTAATAACATTTAGTCAAAGTTTTCGGAAGATCTTCCCCCTCCTCAATGAACAATGAGATGTAACTAACTTTATAATGTAAAATTTAGAAATTCACAAAAGGACAAAATTTTGTAAACCTTAAAATTAAGAGTCTGAATTGAGGAAACGGAAAAGTTTATTTTATTTTATTGGCAACGTAAACGCACTTTTATGGAGAAAGAATTTCGGTTTAAATTCTCAATTTTCCCTCATGACCTGAAAGTTATTGGACCGTAAGTGATGCGTGTCCCGCAAACACTGCCGTCAACCATCCCAAGAGATCGCTTGGCCACTGCTTGAGACGATTATACGGCCACTCATTCAGTCGCACAATACGAGAATAAACTTCATTCAACGCACTAACTTCGACAAAGTTAAGTAAAGTTGCTCTTCTTCGGGATGAAATCAGAAGCCATTGGTCGTTCTATTTCCTTCTAAAGTAGATTACACTGCGGCTCTTTCGGGAAATTTGTGCCACAATTTGCCAAATGGCGCTTCCAAATCTTTTTCTCGGCGACTTTGGGAGGCGCTACATCATCATATAGTCTTCTAACATTCGTCGCAGACGTTTCACTGAGACCAACCTCTGATTATAACGACTGATTATATATCGATCTTCGGGGCTCTGTGCTATGTTATTATATTGATGCGAAGTCCTTGAATCTTCTTCTCTTGCATTTGAAGCTAATGAGGGAGTCGAAGGACCTCTGATTTCCTTCAGTGGCACTGTTGAAGGATATTCATTGGGAGGTAATAATGCCGTCCTCGCATCTGATTAGAAGCCACGTCCAATTTATAGGAATCCATGGTTACCACTTTACGAAAAAAACACACACACACACACACACACACACACACACACAAACAAACGAAACTAATATATTAGAGAAATATGAGAAATTTCTAAAAAGGTTTAATTTTTTATAATCAATCAATCAATCAATCAATCAATCAATCTCTCCCTGCTTAATGAGTACTTCGCGGGAGTGTTCACCAGGGAGGACATCCGCATCATCCCCCAGCCAGGCATCAGGCACGAAGGTGCTAGCCTGGATAGTGTTCGATGTACCGCGACAGTCGTTGCCGATAGAATAGACAAACTGAGCGCGTTTAAGGCTGCTGGGCCAGACCAGTTTCTCACCAGTGTGTTGCGGGAGGTGCGCGACCAGGTGGCTCCCCACCTGGCTACAGTCTTCAACAAATCGTTGGAGACGGGCCAG
>JAJOZX010005496.1:0-2500 GCA_023014485.1 Bathynomus jamesi | reverse complement strand
AAATTGGCAAGAAATAAAAATAAGCAGAATAAATGTGAGAAGTGTTTTAAAAACAAAGTTAAAATCAGAAAATTTATGCCTTAGGGACCGTACCGTACCGTTGGTGCATTTGCAACTGCGAAACGAAAGCTGACAGAACCACGGGGCTCAATGCATTCCATGCAAAGCATTTAAGCGTTACGAATGCGCCAATCTGGGAAGAAATGATAGAAAAGTAATGAGCACTGAACGGAATAAACAATGAACTCATTAGTCTGAATGTCTACGTTTGTATCAAGTGCATGGAAATTAATATAAAAGTCGCAGAAACTGGCCTGGAAAGTGATGACACAGGAAAGGGAATGGATCAAGGAAATTTCACTAATACAATATATCAACTAATATACCAGCGGAACTCCGTGACTGAATACGCTAAAAACAACATAAATGAGGTACACAGCACTGAGAACAATGCATCTGAGGGACGAGTAGAACAACACTTACGACACAAGATAGCAAGTTCATGAATAAAAACGAAAGTACACAAGACTGAAAAACCACTGAGTAGGGATGAAGTAGTGCTGGGACAAAGAGAGCTTTAATTGCACACATTCCAATATGGAAGTCTGAAAACGTAAAAGAATCCAAAAGACGGACCATGTGCGAACATCGCAAAATAGGTTTGTGTAAATATATTATTATTATTAGAAATATAAATACTCTCATATTTCCCGAACTTGAATCTTCCGAATTCTGCACTCTATGGCTACAGCTTACATACCAGTCTCAAACTAATACATATATGCTGCCTACCTTTCTCCTAATTCTACTGACTATCCAAAATCCTTCGACTACCTTATTTCTAAAGTGGAATACATTCCATGCCAGCCACTTCCCTTTTGCTGAAATCTCCATTTGAGGAAATTTCAATGTTCACCACCACATTTGGCTTTCATCCCAGTTCACTGACATCCCTGGTGAACTAACTTACAACTTCTCTATCCTGAATGACCTAGAGCACATTGTACACCACCCTACTTGTATCCCCGATCGCCTTGAATATAGGCCCAATATTCTAGATTTATTTCTAACCAGTCAGTCATTCTTCTTCTTATTCTTCTTCTATCAAACGTTTTTCACCATTGGGCTCCTCCGACCACAATCTTATATCTGTTTCCTGTCCTATCGCTCCAGTTCGGCCTTTGGACCCTCCCAAGCTTTCGGCACTTTGGAGCCGCTGATTGGGAGGCCCTTAGGCAGTACTTCTTTAATTTCCCATGAATTGATTACTGCTTCCGTGGCCGGGGCTCCTTCGGGTGCGCTGAGTGCATCACGGAGGTGATTCTCTCAGGCATGGAAGCGTACATTCCATATTCTATTCCTACTACTAACGCAGAAACCCTTGGTTTAACTTTGCTCGTTCTCTTGCTATCCGCAACAGAGAGGAGTCTTTCAGAAGGTACCATCCCATCCAACTGCTGACTCTTAGTTTATATTAAATCCCAAAATCGTGCAAATCTGTTCTTCGACTCGCAAAACATTCCTTTATCCGACAGAAATGTGAAAACCTATTTAATTCTAATTCTTTTCGCTCTTTCTAGCATCTAGCCAAGAAACCTCTCCAACAACTTACTTCTTTCTTTCCTCCTCTTTTCCGTTCACGCAGTACCCAACTTTCGACATATGTATTCTCATTCCTTTAATCGGTATTTTCAATCTTTCATGTACTCATCCGGTCAACTCTGGAACAATCTTCCTGAATCCATCTTTCGCCCTGTATATGACCTTCAATCTTTCAAACGCAATGCCCAAACAGCTCGAAAATCTTGGACCTTGATTTTGGCTCTCTTCTTCCTCTGAGAGCTTTTTTTTTGGCGGGTATCCGCCCTTGGACCCTCCTTCCTGCGTAAAAATAATATATGGCTCCAAATGCATGTATAACAATCCTAAAAAATGTTTCTACATGATGAGGAATGGAAGTTGCAGATAAGGAGCAAACTGCTACTATTTCCACCTTTCTATGGGCAGGCAATCAATTAGGGAGAAAAAGATGTCCAAATATGGAGTGCCCGTGTTTTCACATTAAAGGTACTCAGAGGAGAAGGAGAAATAACAGATTAAACTCTAAATATAAAAAGTAATAACAGTGCCACTGCCGTACATTTTTTAGAATAAATGAGAACTATAAAAGAACAACTGTCCCTTTTAATGAGAAAAGACCGAACCTCGCAGTTATACTGTATATACCCCACCTATATATATACACCACTCTCCCGTCCGACAGTACCCGCCGGACCAATGGATGCATCTCCAATATTCTTAAATGCAATGACCCAACTAATAATACCAAACAGGAACCGTCAAAATCGATCAGAAAACAATCATTATCCAAGACAACCGAGCACCAAATTTATTAACTTTATAAATTTATTATACACAAATATATAAGGTCTGCATACTGACCATGAAGACTGCACATTACAATACCTGAAAAATTTAGCTCTGGAAACAGGTGCGGATA